>BDUI01002592.1:67897-88600 GCA_002335545.1 Apodemus speciosus | reverse complement strand
AGGGTAGAACACACAAACCCACATCTGTGTGTGTGTGTGTGTGTGTGTGTGTGTGTGTGTGTGTCTGTGGTCTGTGTCTGTCTGTGTATCTGTGTGTGTGTGTGTCTGTGGTCTGTGTCTGTCTGTGTATCTGTGTGTGTGTGTGTGTGTGTAATCCATACACAATACCCCTCACACTCTTAATCACAGATAACTATCTACTGAACTTCAGTGTGCAGAGACTCATGTCTGCATAAGTTGAGAATAAATGGCAATGGACAYTTAGTCCTAAACAGAACGTACCATGCCCTCAAAAGTTCAGGAAACATTATGGAAGAAGGAGCAGAAAGAGGGTTAGCCTGAATATAGACAGGGGGCTTCAAATGTCATCTACTGAGTAGTGTGCAGCCTYGTTAACCATGAACCATCACAAGAATGTGTCAATCAGGACTTGTGAGATGGCTCAGCCAAGCCACAGTGCTCATCAGCAAGACTGATGACCTAAGCTCAATTCCTGGAACCACGTGGTGGAAAGAGAGAACCAACTCCCATAAACTGTCCTCTTATCTCCACATAAGCCCTATGGCTTGCACATGCATGGACATGCATGTACCGCTCATGTGCACACACACATGCACACACATATACACACATATGTACACATACACACAGATACACATATGTACACATATACACACATACGCACATGTACACACATATAAACACATACACACATATACACACACATTCACATACACATAAATAAATAAGTAAATTTGATTTTTTTTTATAATACACAGGCTAACAACAGTCAATCATGGGTGGAGGAGGGGACAGGGGGTCCTACTTCTCACTGCTGCACTATTTCCTACTAACACACTCAGGAAAATGGAGGTATTGCCTTCAGCTGTATACACACTGATGATGTCACCAGGCCCCAATGGATAGTCCCAATCCAGYGGTCACACAGGTGGCCCTGGTTAAACTAAATGTGCAGAAAGTAATGAAGCCAGAAGTAATGGAAGGTGCCGCGTCACACAGATACCGAGGTGGTGTTGATAGGGCTGAAAGAGATGAGACTGTGGGGCAGGGAGTGACCAGATGGCATCGTGCACATGTATGAAAGTGAGAAGGAACTAACTTCATTTTGAGAGTGGGGGGAGAAAGACAGACAGACAGACAGATGAAAACCATACCATGTGTCTGGCAGCAACTTTTCCTATCTGCCTATTTTTCTCAYCTACAATGTGCATGATACCTGTACCACCATGGTTGTCAGGGGACACTTTCCCTAAGCATAGTGCCTAGCACATAGTAGGTGCTCAACAACACCAGTGCCTTTATTCTATTCCATCAGCTTCAGCCTTATCTTGAGGTAKCTTTGCCACCTGGGGCCACTGACTTTCTTACCGTTCACCCAGGGTAAATGGTGGCCGGCCAGCCATCACAGAGCCAATGACATGGTCCRTGAACCTTAGCTTCTGCACTGGGGACACGGCTCTGTTGGGTGGAGTGCTTGCTTGCTCGGTCCACTCAAGGCCCAGATTCAATTCCCATACACACACATACAGAGGTACAGGCCTGTAACATTTTGGGAGGTGGAGTCAGAAGGATCAGGAGTTCAGGGTTATCCTCAACTCTGTAGTAAGTTTGAGGCCAGCCTGAGCTACATGAGACCCTTTAATCTATCATTTTTCATTGTGATTACTGCTGCTGTTATACATATGTGCATATATGTATCCTCTAAGAAAGAACATTCCCAAAGAAGCAGAGACCTTTGGCTCCTCTCAAAGGTGTTTAACATTCATGAAATCCTAACTTTTAACCACTGGTCCATTTCTTGATTTTTTTTTTTTTTTTTTAGGGTCAAGGCTATGATAAATCCTAACACTCAAAAATACAGCTCAGAAATCTGTCTGCAATCCATTAACAATGCTGTCATGTTTTRGGGGGAGAAACGGGTTCAAGAGAGGGACAGAGATGGATAGAATCATCCTTTGGGCTGAGTTTATTACAGTGGCAAGCAGTACCAACCAGGTCCAAATTAAAACCTTCCCTACCCAGGGACAGAAGAAGGTCCCTTGTGAGAGAATGGGAGGGGGAAGTGGTACAAGGAAATGGATCCAAGGTCCAYTGACGTCACCTAAGTAGACAGAGACGTGGTTTGCTTGAAGTGCTAGGGCAGGGCAGGTGTTTGAGACTTCCCAAGGCCATTCCTGAACTAGGGAACGTGGAAAGACAATAGGCTGGTTAGTAAAAGGCATGACGTGACCGTGACCCCTGGTGATGCCTCTGAAGCCCTTTTCCATTTATGGTTTTGTTCTGGAAGGGCCTGTTGCCGGGAAGCAGGGTGACGCACAGCRCCCTGCCTCCATGATATGGAACGCCTTTTAGAAAGAAGTTGTTGTTTTTTTTTTAAAGATTTATGTACTTATGTATATGAGTACACTGTCACTCTCTTCATACACACCAGACTAGGGCATTGAATTCCATTACAGATGGTTGTGAGCCACCATGTGGGTGCTRGGAATTGAACTCAGGACCTCTGGTAGAATAGTCTGTGCTCCTAACCGCTGAGCCATCTCTCCAGCCCCCCCCCCTTTATTTTTCTGGAAAGCCCCAGGCCCAAGAAACATTTGGCACCTTCAAGTTGGGATTCAAGGCCGATGTGATTCGCAGACCACCACATGGGATCCTCACCCTCACTCCCACCACATGTTCCTGCCACCACAATGTCCTGGTCACTGCTAGCCCATCTCAGGACCCGTGGGACCAGAGTCCTTCTTTCTCTGTGGATTCATTTCCTAGGGCCACTACGATACAAATAATGTTTCTTCTGTCCTTAACCTACAAACAAAAACAAAAGCGAAAGGAACTACTTTCACGTCGTTTCTCTCAGGTTCTTGTCACAGTGACAGGAGTCTAATGTGAACAATCCCTGGAGAGTCGAGAACCAACCAAGGACGTCAACGTTAAAATACCACAATCTCGAAAATCAACAACCACAGTCTCAACAATCGACAATTGGCTAGAGGGATTGCCCAAACAGCATCATTCATTACCAAGACAACCACATCCTCACTGAGTACTTTGGTGACTGTCATCCCATGTAAGGCTGTGTTCTTCCCACAATTCCAAGTACTGGAGCCTCCCATGACCTGGCCAAGGACACACATTTGGTGTATCAACTGCTTGGCATTGCCTCAGCTGAGGAAACTAAGGCAGGGGGTGTGTGTGTCCTGCTTGAGTCACTTGGGAGCAGGTACAGCAATGCCGGTCTCTGACTCCAGCTCCCCCTTGCAGAGCCTGGGTCATCAGCGAGAGACCTGATCCTCTACAACTTCCCACGGCTTCCTCTCTGCTAGAGCCAGCTCTCTGCTCCTCCCCTCTCCCTTATCTCTGGAACACAGGCTGAGTGCAAAGGAAAAGGGTCTTCACCACAGCCAAGATTCCTATCTGGCTTGCAACACAGGCTAGGTTTCCTCTTAAGTTCCTGTCCTAAAGAGGCCTTGCCTACAGCTGCCCTGGACCCACAGCGGAAGCCAGTGCGGAGGAAGATAACGGGAAGGCTAGGCGCCTGGGGCCATTYCCCTACCAAATGCTAAGAACACATCTTCTGTGCTTTCTGACAGGGTGCCTGAAGAAAGGGCTTCCCGTTGGATTCATTTCCTAGGGCCACTACAATCCATATAATGTTTCTGCTGTCCTTAACCTACAAACAAAAACAAAAACAAAAAGTATCCATTCCCTCCTTCCTGTGGAGGAAGGGAGTCTAGAATAAGGACRTGCACAGGGCAATGAAACTCTTCCTGCCCTCCCATCTTCTGGTCACCTCTGGGATGCTGACTTGCAGCCACACAGCCTTGCCCTCTGAATCCCTCCCCAACATGGCTTCTCCTGTGTTCTGTTTTCCTAAGGTCACCAGTCATTTAACTGAATTAGGTACCATCCTAATTCAACATGATGCCATCTTCCAGTCAGGGTCACGGTCAGAGGAATTTGAGTGTACATTATTCAATCCATCTAGAAACTTCGTATGCCCATCTCCCCTGAAYGCGTAACCTTAAAACAAGCAGGCTAATACACATCTCAAAGGACAGAGGCAGCCTCCAGAACCCAAGAAGAGGCCATTGACCATCTGTCAGGAAGGCTTGGGGAGCTGGYCCTGCCTTCCCAAACCTCTTCCTGCCCTTTCTTTCCATGAAAACCTYTCATCCCTCCCTAGACCAAGAGCTAAGATTCCTCCATTCATACAGAAGAAGATCACCATCTTCCACAGTCACARGAGTCTCACGGTGGTTTGCCACAGATAACCTGAGTGCATTTCCATTCATACAAATGTAACACAGTACCTGGAAGCTATGAACTAGGGGTGGGCCAGGGTGGCATGGGACACATCATGTCTGATTTTGTCTGTWCCGAGAGGACAGCCCATGATGCTTGCTAAGGTCTACTAGAGACACATCTCTGTAATCCCCAGATCACACTTCCCCAACCCAGAGGAATTCCCTTCTTGAAGACTGACTAGCAGCTACTTCTCCTAGAGTCACGTGACACCGCAGAGGCCCAGGAAGTCCAGGATGGGGAGTAGGGACTCCTGGATGGGCCTCTAGATTTGGACACATGGAGCAAGGCCACTGGTGACTGGGAACACGGAGGGGAGCTGATACAGATTGTGGGCAATATGGTAAAAAGTTCTTCTTAGCCACACAGCTTGCCAGCTGGCCCTCATTCATGACGCTTCCTCAGAGCCCTGCCTCAGGCAGGAAATGGCATGCGGGCAGATAACAGCCACCAGGCAGGAAGCCCTGCCCACAGAAAGGGCAGCAGGTGCCTTGGAAGAGTCCACTGCCTTGCTCYGGACTTGCGGAGTGCGAGGTACAGAAGAACCCCCATTCTCTACTTCCTTAGTCAAACAGCAGCCCCCTCTCTCCAACTCACACCCCTGGCCATGAGTTTGCTTCCTTTCTCCTTCCAGCCGCCCTCCCCGCCCCCAGCCCCCCAAGATTCCAGGGATCCCTCGGCAGAATGACACCCAAAGAATAATTCTGAGCCAAGGCAAGTCGTACTCTCTCCCTGTCACCTCCTTTTGCCCTGGGAATATTCCTTTATTTAGCTGGCACTAAATTTAGGTCCTGGCCAACAGAATAGAATGAAAGGAAAGCTTACCCAAGCCTCCCACCCCATCCTGTCTCGCTCCCACCTTCCCCTGCCCCAGAGAGGCCTGCCAGCCCACTCCCTGTGAATACTCTGATGTTCCCTGTAGCAGAAGACAACCACTGAGACCCTGGTGTGGGGCACCCTGAATGCTTGGCACCCCATCAYGGAATGACTTCCTCACAACCCCTCAGGGTCTAGAATATGAAATTCAGGAGCATCTGCATATTAATGTTTCTTAGATGGGCTGTGCTTCTATAGCTGGTTATTTTCTGGTGAGAGGGAACTGTTATCATTTTTATAATTTCACTTCAGCGATGGTGGAACTATGAAAATTATTCTACTTCCAGATGCACAGTTTTACAGAGTAAGCATAACCTTCCTGTGGGGGTGACACCTCAGTTATGTGCTTGACGATCAAGCCTAAGAACCTGAGTTTGGTCCTTAGCACCCGTGCAAAAAACTGGGCATGGTGGAGCCTGTTCAGGATTGCAGGACGAGAGAGTGGAGAGAAGCAGACCCCTGGGGTTCTCTGGCCAACTGGCTAGCCTAGTCTAATCCACAAACCCAGGTCCCTAGCTTCAAAAAACTGAGGTAGATGAGCCAAGGACAGACATCCCAGATGATCTCTGCCCTCAACACTCATGCATGCATGCACAACCGTCTAATTTAGGGTTTTAGAAGTGAGAACACACCCAACATCTTCACCCTTTAAGTCTGACTCTAGCCTCATTCAAATTCAGAGGAGGATAGTGCTGGGCTCTAATCCTTAGTCTGCCCAGCCATGTCAGCCTCCCCAGGCACCCATCACAAGCACAAGCTCCTGGGCCTCATCCAGACCTCCTGAGGCAGACACTGGAAGAAACTACAGTTCGGTGAYGACTGAGGCCTTGCTCCCTTCTGTGTCCTGAGATTTGGCTGATCACACTGGAACCCAGTAAACTGTGGCCGTGCCACACATAGCTCTGTGAACCTAGGTCATCCCTGCACGTGTTTCGCCCTGCAGTGGGTTCCTCYGACCAGAGGGCAGCTACAGGCCTGCTGTTGCTCTTGTGTGATGTCATAAAGGCTGTCCCTAGAGCTGACTTCATCCTCCCAGACATGTCTGAGACTGGAAATAACAAGCAAGCCAAAACTCCCGCACCATGAACCTCATGTCACACAAAATTGAAGCCSAGGGAAGGGAGGCGACTTGGGCAAAGCCACAAACCAGTTAGAGCCGGCTTACAGACAGGCTTTCATTCTCTGTGTTGTGTCCCTTACCTGGACAGGGGATAGATAAGATTAACACAGACAGTGCAGGGGACACGCGGGCAGTCCAGACCTATTCCTTCACCTCACACACAGAACGCTAAGGCTGAGGAAGTAGGCACAGCCACGGGTTGTGGGGGCAGGAGGAGGGAATGAGGTTTGGGGGAGGGGACCACAACCTCAGAAGCTTCCCCAGTTCCCCACTTGAGAACTAGAGGCCTGGACTCAGGTGACACAGAAAGCACAGGACTTCCATCCATGTTCAGCACACTCCCCAGGGGCAGCAAGACAGGAAGCAACTGGTCCCAGAAGATCCCATCCACTCAGCCCATCCAGGAAAGCCATGAGTACCCGCTGGGCATCCCAGGCTTACCATGCTCAGCCCCAGCAGCCCCTGTCTCCTACAGGGCCTGGATTTCAGGTTGTTCCAGTAAAACCCCTTATTTCTTTTCTTCTTTCCTGGCACCTGTGTGGTACTGTCTGTCCCCACCCCACTTCATTCACTAAACCTCCGGTTTGTTCTGGAATCTTCTAACGTGTATCACTGCCCCTTTCCCTGCACACTGCGGGGAGATTATGATTCCACCCTGGTCTTAGTGAAATATGGTTTCCCCGTTTTCCCCAGTGGAAAACGTGTTTGCACAGCCAGCCTTGTCTCTACCACCACATTGGCACCTTGACTGATCGTGTGTTCATTTGATGAGAGTGTGCTCCACGGAATCAAGCCCCTGTCCAAGGACACTGACAGTCATTCCCCTTATCCTTACAAGACACCCTATAAATTTGAAGGGGAGACAAGACTTGTCATTGGCCCATCTCACTGGGTGATTTCAATGATCCCTACTTGAAACATAGAATTATAACAAGGGTAATCTGTGATTCCCCCGTGGCAACCTAGCTATCTAATGCCAGAATAAGTGTGTCTGTCTTCCAAAATCTAGAAAACGCTACTGAGACTGTGCAGCAGCATCTTAGGAGTTAGGGAYGTAACCAAGTTGTGGCAGTGCAGGCTTCATGCGTGGTTTGAACGAGGCTCACGTGTGTGAACAGTGGGTCCCCAACCTGCACTGTTTGCAGAGGCTGCGGAACCTCTCAGAGATGGAGCTTTACTGGAGGAAGTAGTCACTGGGGGGTGGGCCTTGAGGGTTCAAAGCTGGGCTCTACTTCCTTTCTCTCTGCTTCCCGACGACCATGTGTGATCAGCCAGCCTCATGCTCCTATCACCGTGACTATAGGGGACTAGATCTCCTAATAACATTAAATTTTAAAATACACAAATGGACTTTCTAGAACAATCCAGCTGAACCTCCCCCATGGGTTTTCTAGGTCTTAAGAATGGAGTCCACACTGGTTGGTCTGAGATCTCAGCCTGAGGTAATCAGGTAAAGTGAAGACTAGTGTCTAAAGTCAAAGCCTAGCAGGAACTGGAAGTCTGTTTTCCCAGATCTGAGCTGGGGGCCGGGCGAGAGTTCAGTTGGCGAAGTGCTTGCCTTGCATACATGAAGAGCAGCATCTGTATCCTCAACATCACAGAAAAGCCAGGCATGGTCTCACATACCTGAAATTGTAGTCCTGGGGGAGTGGGGTGGAGACAGTGGATCTCAGGCCAGCTCTAGGTTCAGTGAGAGACACTGTCCAAACAATAAGGGGAAGAGAAATTGAAGATGATACCCAATGTCAGCCTCTGGTCTCCACATGTACATACCTGTACCCGTGTTCACACATGAACATGCATACCAGWSATRCACACASRKGTRTAYACAYACACACACACACACACACACACACACACACACACACACACACACACCACACACGGGGAGGGGGGTGGTGAGGTATAAGACTGTACTSGCATAACTCAGCTGAAAATCTGAAGAAGCACTTTGGTTTGCTCATTCTTAGTTAAACCTGTGCTGTGGGGATAGTCAGCCTGTCTGAATTATCTGAATGCTTGAAATTATCCTAATTTTTCACCAAAGTCTGACAGTAAACTCAATGAGTAATCCCTTCAGTAGACACAGAGGAGACTGACCGTATGGGACACACTCTTGCCTGTCTTCTGCTGTCCCTGAGTCCTAGTCTACAGCTGGATTAGTTGACCATCAGTTTCCCCAACTCACACAGATTTAAATTTTATCCCAAGACAAACTCAGAGCTAGGAATTGACTCAAAACCCCTCCCCCATCAGCTCCTTGCCCCTCCCCACCACACAGAGCCATAGATCTGGGTAGGTCCCTAGATGCCCAGGGGACAAGACTGTTAGGAAGAAACCATATAACCAGCATGGCCTCTTCTTCAGGGCTCTTGTATTTCTGATCCTTCTACCAGGCAAGGATCTGAATGTTCCAGAAAAGAGCATAAATGTCCGCATTTTGTCTAAGCTCTGCCCCACAGTTACCTGGCAATGGCAGGGTATGCTTGACTCACTGTAGAAGGGACTGCTYACCCCCTCTGCTCGCTCTTGCTCTTGCCTTTCTGCTYTTGCTCTGTCCTTTCGTCCCTTACCCCCTCTCTCCCCATTCTCTTCCCTCCCCCACCCCACCCCCCCAGGCTCATCGCCTGCCTCTACTTCTCTACTCTCTCTCTTCCTCCACTCTCTCTCTGCCTCTACTACCCTCTCAACTCCTCCCATATGCCCTGAATAAACTATTCTACACTATACCATTGTGTGACTGGTCCTTCAGGGGAAGGGGTGCCTCAGCATGGGCCCGCAGAAGAACCCCCTTCTCTCATACCTCGCCACACATCCGCCAAACATATTCCTCCTTTCCTTTTTATAAAACACAACAATCAAGCCTTCAGAATTCCTATAAAGGACCAGAGCAGAAGACCTCCCTCAATCCTTCAGGCGCAGTGACACTATGACCTGGATTTCCCAGGATTGAACCCACAGCAAACATACTGTCCCTTTACCTTTTATATAACTGTCCCAATAGGCCAAGTCAGAGCTGTTAAACCTGGCACTGGAAGACAGAGAGGGGACCGTGATCCCTCTGCATACAGATATTACTTCTGTCCAAACCACAGCATGCGTGTGCAGTTCATGTGTCATACACCTGGGCCACCTCTTCCTCCTACCCTTCAGGGCTGAGGGCCTGATTAATCACATCTAAAATTGTCCCAAGAGCACGAGGCAGAAACTCCTAAATGAACCAATCTTTCTTTGTCCTCTGAAAGGTTCAGATGAAAATCTTGGTGAACTATCTGTTTATGCTAGATCAGAATCAGGAAGAAAAAGGAAAACAAGGAGATGACAGAGGAAAGGTCCCTCCACTTTCCCTGTCCGGTTATTTCCCCTTCTACCCACATGGCCAGCTAGCAGTGATTGATTGATTGATTGATTGCTGATTGATTCTGCAGCCCCTTGGAGACTGACAACCTTCGGCTTGTCTTTGGACCCCAGGCTCTTGCTCATGTATGCTGTGATGCAAATGGGTTCCCAGATAAGTTATTCACAGAGTGATAATTATCCCTAAATGAACAAATTATAATAATTAAGCTCAGTTCCACAAAGCCCTTTGACTTAGGTAGCAATCCTTCACCGTGCACTGCAAGGCCTAAATATTAATTAAAGTCCGCACCCACCGGCCACCTGAGCAGAGACGGGTCCTCCCAATTCACAGATGAGGGTGCGGCACAGCGAGTGCACACGTGTGTTCTGTGTCCTTAGACGGACCTGGCCGGTTTACCACAGCTTCCGTAGATGGCTCAGCTCTCCAAGAGGATGGTGAGCAGCTACTGCAATCTGCGTTTCCAAAGGCACAGGCAAACATCTRCCATGGGACAAGAGAGACACAGACTGCCTGCAGGGTGGTCTTTGAGGTGTGTGAAGGTGCCCTCCGTGTCTGTCACCTCTGGTCTGTGCATCTAGCTAGAGGCCATTGACTTTCCAAGTATTATTAATTTCTGGAAGTATTCAAGAGGATCCTTGTTTTCCCTGTATTCTCTGTCATTTCTAGATTTTTCTACAGACAATATTTAATTTATATGTATGTTAAAGATACATTTATGAGGGGCTGGAGAGATGGCTCAGATGTTAAGAGCACTGACTGYTCTTCCGAAGGTCCTGAGTTCAAATCCCAGCGACCACATGGTGGCTCACAACCATCCGTAATGAGATCCAATGCTCTCTTCTGGGGTGTCTGAAGACAGCTACAGTGTACTTACATATAATAAATAAATAAATCTTTTTAAAAAAGATACATTTATGATAAASGTATCTATAATTTTAAGAGTAAATATTATTATCTGTCTTTCCTAGCCCCCACTTTTCTTTGGTCTTTATCTACCCAGTAGTGTGCTTGTTTTTCAACTCTCTGCTTTCCCAGTACCCAACTACCTGCTCTTGTTCCTGGTAGAGTGATAAGGTGGCCTCAGGGTGTGGCTCTCCCTAGGACGCCACCTGGCTGCAGTGCACCTGGAAAAGCCTGGTGATGTCACCATGAACTTTCATTGTCGGGCTGAATCCAGCTCTCAGAGCAGGCAATGCAGGGCAGAGCTTGAGTGCTCAGAGCCACTGCCAATCAAGAAATGTGTAGTTTGTCTTGTGTGCATTGTATGTGTCACATAGTTTGTGCTCTATATGTGACATGTGTCCTGTGTTCAATATGTATCCTATATGTAATAAGTGTTGGGTGTAGTCTATCTCCTGTGTGCAGAGTGTCCAGTGTGTGCAGTATGTCCTGTGTGTGCAGTATGTCCTGTGTGTGCAGTGTGTCCAGTGTGTGCAGTGTGCCCTGTTTGTGCAGTGTGTCCAGTGTGTGTAGTGTGCCCTGTTTGTGCAGTGTGTCCAGTGTGTGTAGTATGTCCAGTGTGTGCAGTGTGCCCTGCTTGTGCAGTGTGCCCTGTTTGTGCAGTGTGTCCTGTGTGTGCAGCATGTCCTATGCGTGTAGTATGTCCTGTATGTGACATGTGTCCTGTATGTGCAGCATGTCTTGTGTGTTCAGCCTGTCCTGTTTGCATAGCATGTACTATCTGTGCAATGTGTCCTGTGTGTGCAGTGTGCCCTGTGTGTGCAACATGTCCTGTATGTAACATGTGTCCTATATGTGCAGCATGTCCTGTGTGTTCAGCCTGTCCTGTTTGTGTAGCAGGTACTGTATGTGCAATGTGTCCTGTATGCGCCATGTGTCCTGTGTGTGGTGTGTGGGCCCTGTGTATATAGTGTGTTCTATGTGTGCAATGTGTCCTGTATGTACCATGTGTCCTGTATGTACAATGTGCCCTACGTGCACTGTGTTCTGTGTGCAGAGTGTCCTATGTACAGTACAGATACATACATGAACACACAATATCTTTATTGTATATAGTGTGTATCCTGTGTGTGGTGCATGCCCTATATGACACACATGCTATGTATAATGTGTCCTATGTGAAGTGTGTCCTGTATGTGGCATATGTCTTATGTGCAATGTACCCCATGTGTAATATGTACCCTGCAAATGGTGAGTTGTGTGCTCAGTGTGTGTCCTGTATGAAGTACATATACACACACATGCACATACAAGATCTTAGTATGTGGAATTCATGTCCTGCATGTCTTGCATGCCCTCTGTGACATGTGCTGTGTGCCAAATACCTCCCTCTCAGCCCACCTGGCCATCTGGGGGCAGTGAGAGGGAAGGGGGAGCCCCAACATCAAAGGAGTCACATTGCCCTAGTGACATCCTGCCCTGATGGCTCGAGGTGTCACCCAGGCTTTCCACCCTGCAGACAGTTACCCTCCCTCCTCCTGCCTCCAGCTGCAGGCTGAAGGTTTGCACCTTCCTGCAAACTAGCCTCCTGCTCACTCTGTAACAACACAGCAATAGAGCCAACTGGATATGGGGCCAAAGGAAGCCCCTCTCAGACAAAACAGAAGGGCATTTTTCCACCAACAAAACCCACTCATCACCCCAAAAGGAAAGGCGCACCCCCTTTGATCAGCTTTGGGTCAGCCCACAGATGTTCAGGCTATTGTCAGTGAGCTGAACAGCCAGGCCTGCATGACACAACCCCTCCAAGTGCAGGCTGACTTTCAGCAGCCCTCTGGGGAACACAGCTAGGCTGGGTGTAGTGGGGGTCCCATGAGGTGTATTTTCCAAGAGGATTTGCTTTGATTTGTTTTGAGCTTTTGCCTTCCCAGAGAAATCCAGATGAGTCCAGTGTAGTTACAGAAGTCTCAGTTCCAACTTGTTCTAGTTCCTGGGCTTACAGAGCTGCGGCTTAGATTACAAAAAGTCTCACACAGAAGGCTTGACTTCAAGGCTGTCCTTAACTGTAGTGGGGAGAGCAGTTCTCCCAAGTTGTGCAAGGGAACTGGGGACTAAGAGGTGCTCTGGGGAGGGTGGACTGATGGGAATAGAGCAAAGCGGTGACGCCCCCATGAGCCCCCAGGGGAGGGGTTGCGATCCCTCAACAGCCTCTAGGAAGCCTGAGTTCTCACAGGAACACCCCACCCTCAAAGCCAGGTGCTCAGGAAGTGAGTTACAAAGAGAGTAGTGGGGAGGGGAACAGGCCAGAGGCCACCTGCAGAGAGCTGATCAACAGGAAAGGAGCTAGGCCTGAGGACCTAGAAGGGATGCACCCCTAAGTTGCACCAGACCTACCCACAAAACACCCTCTCGGTCTCTTGCAGTTCCCATTCTACTCCCTCCTTGTCTGAGGGGAGAAAATACCTTCTGCACACCTGCAGTCCCTCGGAAGCCTCTCACATCTGGAGGGAAAGCAAAGGTYGCAGTGTGGTAGAGAGGAACCTGCCTGGCCCAGTGGCCGTGGTGGCTACCATTCACCGAGCCTAAGTGAAGCACAAGCTATGCCGTGGGACACCCCAGACCCCGAGCTCCCCACTTCCTCCAAGTCTCCAAGATGGCTCATTGTCAGCTACTCCACTCTCCTGTCTCTCCACACAACAACCTCCCTGAGGACTTCCCCCAAACTCCCCTCAGCCCCCAGTGGGGTTCCCCATGTGATGTTCTGGATGTGCTTCACCACACAGACATGGAAGGACCCTGAACTTCCCAGAAGCCYACTCCCTAGAAAAGCATGTTGATCCTGCTGGGCAGGAGGTTAGCTCTAATACGGACTTTGCTATTGTGATCAGGCACACACCCTCACGATGTATGCTTAATTTGATAGCATCTGCAAAGACCCTATTTCCAAACAAAGTCCAGGTCACGGGTTCCAGGAGATAGAATTTGGCCTTATCTTTTGGGGGCACGATTCTACAGTAAACAGAATACTAACACTGATGCCCGAAGACAGAAAACTCCACAGCACAGAAATATTTCTAATAAATACATTATTACTCAAAATAGACATGTAAACCACCTGAAAGTACACCACTGTACTTTAAACTTCCCTGTTAAACTATTTAACAGCCGTAATAAATAACAATAGCAGTTGGGGGTGGAGCCCTCTTGAGCCTAGCTTGCAAGAGGCCTGAACTTGATCCCACTATTGGCAATTCCATAGCAATCTTAGCACTTGGGAGGTAGAATCAGGAAGAGCAGAAGCTCAGGGTCATCCTTGACTACTTAGCAAAGTTGAGGGCAGCCTGAGCTACATGAGATGCTATTTTTAAACTAAGGAGTATGGGGAAGCTATTGACAAGACAAAAACTCTCCCAACAATGCTAAATGACCAAGAGCACCTCACAGAATAGTAAGGATGAGGCAGAGGTGAAGGTGGGTGTTCTTTTTGACGCAGACATGAAAGGAGCCTGCAGTTCACTTTTAATGTACGTTTAAGTTAAAATGAAAGGGAATGGAGATTGTTTCTGCCATCTCTTCCACTCGCTCGCTCTGAGTTTGGCGTTATGGAGCAAACCTACATTTGTGGGTCATTGGGGGCTTGCAGGACTGACACAGCCCAAGAATAGGAGGGCCCCGAAGATGACCACGTGTCAGGAATGAACACTGGAGGGCAAGGCTAGTTGTCATTGTCCTTGTAGATGTCTGAGGGAGATGAGGAACAAACACGTCTAAAACAAACACACAGAATCGACGTGGGTTCAGGCAGTGCACATGGGTGCCATGACAGAAACTTCCAGAAGTTGTATTCAGCACTACCTGACTTCCTCAAAGGGGCTCAACCTCATGCCTTCAGCTTCTCCAAGAACTCAAAGGAGCTGCGTACCACTGGTACAGTCATTCTCACTTGCCGGGTGTGGGGCAACAGCTTCTGAGCTGCAAGGGATCAGAGACAACCAAGTCCATGCATATGTACGCTGATAATCTCTCATGTATATATATTTGTGTACATATATGGAGTCAGCAGTCAGTGTGTATGTGTGTGTGTTATGTATGTTTTGTGGGGTGGGATGGAATGTGTGTGTGGTATATGGGATATATGTGTATATGCATATGTACATATATGTATGCATAAATATATATGCACATATATTTTATATGTATGTATATGTGTGCATGTATACATATACACATACATATGCATACACATATACATATACATACATATATTCATCAGCCCGTGTGTGTGTGTGTGTGTGTGTGTGTGTGTGTGGTGTATATTTTGTGGGGTGGGCTATATGTATGGTATATGGGATATATGTGTGTATGCATATGTATATGCATAAATATATATGCAAGTATATTTTATATGTATATGTGTGCATATATACATATACATCCACATACATATGTTCATCAGCCCATATATGTGTGGTATATTTGGTGGGAGGAGGTGTGCGCGTGTGCGTGTGCGTGTGCATGTGTGTGTGTGTGTGNTGTGTGTGTGTGTGTGTGTGTGTGTGTGTGTGTGTGTGATGGAAAGACAAAGCACATCAAGGCAAAGCACAGGGCTGGGTCATCTCTCTGGTAAGGGGACATTTTCTTCTTCATCAAATCCCAGGCCTTGGTGAGTCGGACCTAGAAGGGCTTTGCTGGCAGGAAGGCACCGTCAGAGTGCTCTGTCTACACCAGACTCAGTTCCACTCTATCTTTTGACTCTCCAACTCTATTTAGCACATGGCTCTGTGCAGTTTTCCCAGCAGGATACAAATAGCAACTCCCCCRAGGAGCCCTCCTTGGCAGAAGTGACCATTCCTGCTCATTTCCTGGCTGGGCCCATTGTCATGCCTCTCTGGGTCCAAAGGCCACAACGCACAGAGGAAAGTTACGTCCACACCCTTATCCTGATGCATGCAGGACACCCTCACCTCTGCAGACATCTACCCCACTCTTGCTGCAAAGAAAACATACTAGGTGGAAGCCCCAGGGACAGGGACATCCGATAGGGTTTACCTGCAATGACCCTCGTGCAGTTCTTAAGTTCACACTCAGCAGTGGCCCAGAAAGACCTACAGCAAGAAGGACCCACATATACACACATACCATACACACCATACATACACACACATACCATACGCACTATATACACACACCATACACACTACATACACCTATACACATGCATGTACACACATTTGCATGCACACACATACCATACCATACACACACACATGCACACATGCAATTGTGCATGTTCAAGCACACACACAATACATATACCATAAACACTACACATGCACAAATACACACATACCATACACATACACATACACATACACCATACACACTACACATGCACAAACACACACACAAGTGTACATGTTGAGCACACACCATACACACTACACATGCACACACATGTATACACACACATGCAAACTCATATGTGCGAGTACACACACATCATACACACCACATACACAATACACATGCACATACACAGCATGCATGAGCAAGCACACACACACACCATATACATTATTCACTCACATACCATACACACCATACACACATTAGAGTACACATGTGTGAATACACACACTATATATACTACACATGCACATACATACACACAAGCACACAGGTACAAGCACACACACACCATACAAACACCATATATATATACTACACCATACATATGCACATACCATACATACCATACAGACACCATATATATACTGCACACATACCATGCATACCCCATACACAGTACACATGCACACACACATAAGCATGCATGTGCAAGCACACACACACCATACACACTACACATGCAATACATACATACACGCCATACGCACATATCATATAAACAATACACACAAACCCTAAACTGCCTGCCTCTTCCATCACTCTTTTGTCAAAGTCTATGACCCCTCACCCCTGCCCCGAGACTTAGGCGGCCCCCTTTCTGCTCACTGTTGTTGTTGCTGTTCACGCGGGGCTTAGAGGATCTCTTGGCTGGGTGAATTGGGAACCCCACTGATGAATGGAAATATAATGTGACATTTCCCCAAACAGTGGACTGTTGTTACTTGGCCATGGTAAAAAATGAAGTAGGAATACAGGTACACAAACCCGAACAAAACAAGCCAGTCACAAAGCCTACATGTAGCATGATGCCCCGATGTAGGGGAATGCCAGGGTGGGAAGGTGGGAGTGGGTGGGTGAGTGGGTAGGTGGGGGAGCACCTTCATAGAGGCAGGGGGAGGGGCAATGGGATAAGGGTTTCCAGAGGGGAGACCTGGAAAGGGGATACCATTTGAAATGTAAATAAAAAACATATCCAATAAAAGGAGGAAAAAAGGCTTTTATATGAAATACACATCGTAGGCAGCCATAGAAACAGTGCTCTTGGGCTGGAGAGATGGCTCAGTGGTTAAGAGCACTGACTGCTCTTCTGAAGGTCCTGAGTTCAATTCCCAGCAACCACATGATGGCTCACAACCATCTGTTGCAGGTTCTGATGCCCTCTCCTGGTGTGGACAGCTACAGTGTACTCATATAAATAAAATAAATAATTAAAAAAAAAAAAAAAGAAACAGTGATCTTGTGGATGGGGTGACCATTCACAGGTAAGGAATTTCTTCTGAGGAGCTGAGAATGTTCCAGAACTAGATAGTGGGGCTGATTGTCCATTGTTGCTATGCTAAGAACTACTGAATCATACTTGGGAGTTTGACTGCTTTGCCTTTCATCTGAGTTTTTTTAAGTCAGTGTTATATTAGGACATCATTTAGCTTGAAATCTGTCAGTCCCTGCAATCCCCTCATTCCCAAGGCCTATTGTTCTCCATGAGGCCCCACCTCTGGGCCACCACCCATGACTATGGCCCTACAGCCACAGCCATGCTAAGCTCCTTCCAATACCGCCACAGGACCTTGCCACATACCAGGTCTTTGTGGGAAGTGTCTTCTATGGGGCTTCCCATGATTCCCTCTTTCTATTAGGCCTCCTCTCAGATGTCTCCTCCTTTCCCCTTCGCTGTGGCCACCACACTCCATTTATTCTCTTGGTTATCTAGTGTGCACCTCCCAGCATCCCAGAGTCACAGAACCACTGCAGAGGCTGGCAGGTGCGAAGGGTGCTCTCCTGTCCCCAGCACCGGATCCATATTCAAGCATTAGTGTTCCTCGTCAGAACCAGGCCCAGCAGAGGAATGGATTCTATGGGTCACACAGGATCATTTCACAACCACACACCTCAGAGGGAACAAAGCCATTCATGAATGACCACAGGCCACCGCAGAGACAGACTGGCCTCCAGGTCTTCATCCCTAGAGAAAAGACAACACACTGTGCCTCGTAGGGGGAGGTGCTGTTTCTCTAAATGGTTCTTGATTCAGTCAATAAAGAATGCAGAAGCCAATTGCTGGGTGAAAGGAAAAAGGTAGGACTTCCGGGTCCCAGAAGGAGGAGGAGCAGATGCAGGGAGAGAGGAGGGGCACTTCGGACCAGGTTTTGGAAGGATGTAACAACCATGCAAGGTCTTAGGGCTACCAGAACTGGCAGCCTCTGCCTCCAGTGGATGGCTGATATGGGCTAGCTAATAAGTGTAGGGCTACACTTCTGTGCCCAGTAATTGTGTTATCTAGTAGGTTTAAACTAATAAAGAGGGAACTGGAGAGATGGCTCAGTGGTTAAGAGCACTGACTGCTCATCCAGAGGTCCTGAGTTCAATTCCCAGCAAGATGGCTCACAGCAGTCCATAGTGGGGATCCGATGCCCTCTTCTGGTGTATTTGAAGGCAGCTAGAGTGTACTCCGATACAAAATAAATAAATAAATCTTTAAAATAATAAAGCAGTCTAGCGTTTTTCTTTGGAGGCGCTAAGATGGGCAGGAGAAAGAGAGAAGACAGGTCAGTCGATGGTGGCTTAACAAAGCTAGTCGGGAGGAAGAGGAAGACAGCGGAGCGCTGGGCTGGAGGGAGCCTGATCTCTGAGCGAAGCTGGGAGTGTGGCCCTGGCAAAGGAAGATGTCCGAGGGGCGGACACACGCCCTGCTACAGGGACAGGACCAGCCTTTCTTTTCATTCTGGGTAAAGAATGTTGGCTAGGGCTTGGAACTGAGTTGGCTTACGGCAGTGTCAGCCTTGGAAGCTACAGTGTCCGTCCTTCCTCAGCTCCAGCTCATTAGACAACATGGAAACGTCTTAGAAAAATGGGCATGCACACAGTAGGAGGTACAGGTTCCTCCTGGTAGGCTGGCATACTAAAAACAAATACTCGAATATCTCTGGTGACAGTCACTCCTCTTGTTACTGTAATATAAATGCCTGACGGTGGCAGCTTCAGGAAGGAAAGGGTTCTTGCGGCTTCGTTTGAGGGCAGCCCATTAGGGAGAGGAGGGCGTGGAGGAAGGGGCACGAGGCGACTGCTCACAGTGCCTCTGTCAGAAAACCTTTTCCTACAGCCAGGGCCCCAGCCGTGGAACGGTGCCACCCATATTTAGAATCTTCCTACCTCGCGTAGAAAATCCCTCCCAGACACACCCAGAGGTTTGTCTCCTAGATGATTCTAGATTATGTGAAGATGGCAATCAAACTGCATGCCTACCATTCACTGAGCCAACAAGCCCCAACACCTCGGGCCCTCCCTATGAATGAGTGGCGCTTGTGCTTGTAGCAGCGCCTCCTCCTGGCCTATGTGGGCAGGCACAGGGGTTTTTTTTTTTTCCCTAGGATCCTCAGTAGGATCTATAGCAATAAATTTCCATCCCTGTCTACAGGGGCGGGAGGGGGAAAGCCACTGGGGATCCTCCTTTGGATCCCTTTGACTTTTCYAGCCCCAGTGCTACCACCCTGTGGGTCAGGTCCTCCAACACTCACTGTACCCCCAGCCTGCACCAGAAGCTGCCCCATGTTATCCCAAGAGTTCCCACAATCCACACCTGGTACATCCTTTCCTCACAAGTTCCTACAAGTGGGCTGCAGTTGCGGAACGCCTGCCTTAACACCCTCCTCTGTAGTGGGAGTTTTTGCTACACCGTTTTTGCTCCTGGCAGATCRCACGCACACCCGCCCAGGAGCTATCTTTAAAATGCGTTAGCGACCTCGAAGGCTGGACACCCCTAAACCTTCCCCTGCTACCCCAGGCCCAATGGGGAAGTGGCCAGTGGCCAGTGGCCAGTGGCCACTTACCAGAAATCTCACGTGGCCCTTGGCTTTCTCCCCATCTGCTCCTGTCCTAGCCTGAGAGACTCTCAGTGTCCCGCCCTGTGCCCAGCCATTAGCCATTGGCTAATTAGCCATCAAAAAACAATTAAGAACAAGGACCCACAGATTCCCAATTGAATCAAAGCATTAGAACTAATCTCCAACACTCCACCTCTGACTTAGGAGGCTGGCTCCTGATATAACAGAACACGAGTTTTTGTAAATCAAAGTTGGCTTTAATACACTGTTGCTGCTCTTATAGGAAAGAGACTTTAAATCCCTGTTTGGAAATAATTTAAAACTCACTGAAAAGTTGACAAAATAATGTAGTGATTTTTTTTTTAAGAAAATACATTTTAAAAATGCCTGGACCTTGCAAATTTCAAAAACTGTTAGCCCAGTCCAGCCCAGCATAATGACACAATTTTAAATTTATTGGGTTTTATTTATGTATACACACGCACACACACACACACACACGCACACTGTAAATTTTTATAAAATTTTCCTGTGCCATTTGGAAACAGGAGGTAAGCATCATGGTACCTTTTATACATGAATATTTCAATAGTTATTTTCTAATACCATGCACAGTCCCTTACAGGTCCATAGTAAATATATCGAAATTTAGAAAACTTTGTAGGAATAAACTCTTGTGTGGCCTCTACACAGATCATATTCCACACACATCTCTGAGTCCCATGAATCCTCAGTCGGGGTTTCCCACTCTCCTGGGATCTGGCTCAGAGCCAGGCATCACATCTGGCTGTTTCTTTCTTGAGTCACTTCAATCTCTCCTAAAATAGCTCTCTGCTTCTCCTGCCTTTGGTGATGTTTTGTGGAATGTGGAGGATTTCTCTTGGAAAAAAAAA
>BDUI01002592.1:35478-56144 GCA_002335545.1 Apodemus speciosus | reverse complement strand
TTTTTAATAGTACTGTTTCACTCAGACGCCCTGAGGAGACCATCTCAAGTTCATTCACCAAGACAAGTCCCACTAAACACTCTGTATTAGAAGTACCGGAGTGTAGAGTTTCTATGAAAACTGACTCAGTGAATCAAGTATGGTAGAGGGACTTTATCCAATTTGTATCTGAGATGTGACGTATTCTGATTGTGAGCACCAGCTGTCTCCTGGGGTCTACTGTGAGCATGAAGGGACTTTATCCCCAAATTTCCTTGCTTGTGTCAGCTATCACTGAAACCTACATGGAAACCTGTTGTGGGTGGGCCTGGCGCTGTTCTTGTGAACCAATCCCCTAATGAATAAAGGAACCAATCACTGGGCAAGTAGGTGGGACTTCCRGGTTGGATGGCAAAAGAGAGGAAGCAGGAAAGAGTTACTTCCTTTTTAGAACCTGAACAGCAGAGGGGTAAGATGTAGCTGCTAGAGTTTCCTAGTACCATGACAGATCAGCTTTTAATATGACTTACAAGATTAGGTTTTAGTTGTTGCGCCCAGTGATTGAGTTACCATTGTTTCTGAACTAAGTTTGTGTTGCGTTTTCCTTCACACAGCGGCTTGTCTGGGTTCAAGAAAGAAAGATATGGTGGCAAAGCGTGAGATTGCCAGATGTGCACCACAAAGGCCATGGGGGATTTGAAGCACAGGGTTGGCATGGCAGTGACCTGCCACTGGGAACCTAGTGAGCAGGGTGGAGATGTTTCAGGAGTTCCAGGCCAGTGAATCTCCATGAGATAAAAACAGGTCATCCATTGCCCGCCAGTGCATGGCCAGCCAGGCCTCCAGGGCTGAGAGTTAGAGGCACAAGTGCAGAATGTGCCAGTTAGATTTTTTTAATATTTCCCACTACAGAAACCACCCAGGAAGTGTGAAACACAGCTGGAGCAGGTTTACAGGCTGGCTTCTGCTGAGATCACTGAGCAACACAATGTTTCTCAAGAAAGCACTGACATGTCTAGTCACCTCGTGAGTGAAAAAGCCAACCCATTGTCCATGTCACATCTTGAGGTCACCACGCCACAGCTCTCTGTTGATTAGCCTTTTTGAGAGATTTTTGTCATTACTGTTTAATCTGTAGCTGTGCTGGTTTGAATGAAAATACCCCCATGGGACTATAGGGAGTGACAGTTAGGAGGTGTGGCCTTGTTGGAGGAAGCGWGTCACTAGGGGACGGACTTTGAGGTCTCAGAGGCTCAAGCCAGGACTAGTGGCTCRCGCTTCCTGCTGCCTGCAGGTCAAAATGCAGAACTCTCGACTATCCCCCCAGCACCGTGCCTGTCTGCACGCTGCTGTGCTTTCCTCTGTGACAATAACGGACTGAACCTCTGAACTGTAAGCCAGCCCCAGGGACATGCTTTTCTTTGTGAGAGTTGCTGTGGCCATGTCTCTTTCCTGCAATGGGACACTATGACAGCAGTATTCAAGGGTAACCTTTCACTCACTGTGGAATCTGGATAAGCAGAATCCCCAAGGAAGCTCTGGACGCTTCCCACACATTCCCTTCCTGTGCGGTAGATGATGGGAACACTGATGTGCAAGCCCCATGCTCAGAACCCTGAGAAGTGTCAACTCAATGAAACTCGCCTAACCCAGTACAGCCCGGTGCTGACAATACGAAGTGTCAGCAAAGATGAGTGTGACACACTCTCCACACAGCCCACTTCCCTCTGCACAGAAGCCCTGCACTGCCTCCTGCTTGCCTCTCTGCTCTTGACCCCTTGGAAGAAGTTCCTTGAGAATCAGTGCTTAGCATCCAAGTGAGCGCTAGGTGTTTGTGTTAAGCAAACACTCCATCTCTTTATAATTGTGTTTCTCTTGGCTGGGAGCACAGAGGCAAAGGCTGGACTCTGTCTGTAAGCCTCTGTCTATTCCTCAGAGGCTCCCTGGGAACTTGAGACCAGTAGCCAGCAATAACTGCCTGTGCCTCTCCCTGCAGAGTGGGACCTGGGCCTCCACAAAAGGACTCTAGCCAAAGCCTTAGGCTGAAGAACAGCAGCACAGCAGACTCAGAAACCACCCATTCGTTCCCTCCTTTGTGTTTCCAGCTCCCTGTGAGCACCTTGAAGACCCTGGCTGGGCATGGCTCCCTTGGCCTGTTCCCGTGTCACCTTCCTGGGCCCACCTGCTACTCACATCACACTGAGGGGCCTTGGAAGGCAGCCTGGCTGTACCTTCTGTTAGGGACAGCCCAGCCATGGGCATAGAACCAGTAGACAGAGAGGAATCAGAACTGCTTCGTGCCTCCAGTCCCCAAAGCCAAAGCCTCCTGTGGGAAAGCAAGTTCTATGCAAATCCAACCTGTTGTCCAAAGTCCCCTTTGGCCCGGAGGAGCCCTGAGAGAATGAAGCAGAGAGGATTCTGTTCTGCCTGGAAAGCTGTATTGGGGAAGGATTAGACCTCTCCCTGCTGTGAATCTTGACTTTGATTCCTGCCTTTGATTTGTAGGTACAAAGATTCTTAGGGATCTGTTAAACCTGCAGTGTTCTGAGGGAGAGGAGGAAAAATATAAATAAGATGAACTACTTTTAAATTGGGATGGGGATGCTGGGATTGAGCCAGAGCCACGCATACTAAGCTGGAGATCCGCCACTGAGCCACATCCCCATGCTCCACTGAAGTGACAATATGTCATTATGTATGACATCACTGCCACCATCTGTCTCCAGAACTCTTGCATCTTTCTGAGACGCCATCTCCTTCCACACTAAGCCTCTAACCCAGCAGCTGCTGCCTTTTCTGTCTCTGTGAACAAGACTACCCTACCCAGGAATCTCATAGTAAGTCAAGATCATCCCAGGCTGTAGGGACCCAGGCTCCTCCCCTTCTTTAAGTTTGAGTAATATTCCATTGCACAGGGGACTTGGGTCACTTCCATCTTGTGGCTGTCCTGGGGAATACTGTGAGAATGGAGGGCACTTGCCTGCCAGTGTCCGTAACACTGCTTAGGGAGTCTCCCAGCCTTACCTACTCTGGGTAGTCTCAAGCTTTCTTGTAGGTTTAGTAGAAATACCCGTTTCTGACTGTATCATCCATAGGTCTCAGTAACCATAGGAAAAGTTCCAGAACTCTCTGAAGAATGTTCTGGAGTCCAAGCCACTAGAAAAGAGAGGGCGTTCACTCCTACAAGCAAGTACACAGCGTGATAGAGAAGGACTGTGCTAACTTCATCACCCTGACAAGTTCCTGACATAACAAGCTAAGGCCAGAAAGGTTCGTTTGGGTTCACAGTTCTGGTCCATCATGATGGAAGGGCCAAGTGAAGCTCTCACTCGGGCAAGCCAGGAAGCAGAGGAAGAAAACCCCTGTGAGGGCTTGGCTCTTTCTTTCCTACTTTAATGCTGTCCCAATCCCTAGCCTGGGGGATGATACTGCCTACATTCAGGGTGGAGCTTCCCCATAAGTACGATAACTCCCCCGGAAACATCTGTCTGACACACCTGGCAGCACTCTGTGCCAGCTACCTGGGAGTGTTTAAGGCCAACTGAGTTGACAATCAAGATTAACCCTTACAGAGTCAGGGGACACTGTGCTCCCCAACATCTGATGATCTCAGAAGGGCACAGAAGTTTTTCCTAGAAAGTGAAACAAGCTCTGAGCAGTGCAAACACTGATTAGAACTTGTGTGGGGAAGGGGTAGATGTGTATGTGCACATGTGTGTGTGTGTGCATATAGAAATGTATATATGTATAGGGAAAGGTCTGTGTGTGTGTATGTGTGTATAGAGCTGTGTATATGTATGGGGAAAGGGGTGTGTGTGTGTGTCCTGTATATGTGCTCATGTGTGTCCCTGGGGAAAGGACCTATGGTGTACTGTAGATCAGTTCCCAGTACTATTGTCCTATAACTTCCTGGTCCTGATGTCCTCCGAGCCTGGGTCTCCAGGCGGAAAGAGCATCCCTCCCAGTACCCCACTTTCCAAGCTTGAACTTGATGCTCCTATAAGTGGGTCACCCTCGCTCATGGGGCAGAGCTGGGATGGCAGAGCTACACGTGCCCAGAACAGATCAGATTTGAGAATCTGAAAGCCAAGGAGCAAAGTCAAGTGCTTCGCGGTCCATCCATGGGTGCCACTTGACAACAAAGCAACAGCCACAATGGGCAGCAGAGCACAAAACTTCTCAAGAACCTGTGCCTTGTTGARAACTCAAGTAAACACCTCCAAGGCCCGTCCTGGGTTTCTCTGGAAACGTGAAGTCTGAGCATCTGAGTCCTCAGTAACTCCCTGGATATGGGCCTAAGCAGGAAAGGAGCCATCAAGTAAAGACAGGAGAGCCCAACACCACTGGGAAAGATGGCTGGTCTGTGCTCTGCCCTGGCAAGCAGAGAAGCTTCTGGGAAAGAGAGTTAATGAGATGGCTAATGACTGAGCTTGGGGAATCTGTTCCCAGAGAAACATCCTCTGGTGTTGATGAAGGATGGTGGTAGCAGCTGCAGTGGTGGCAACCGCAGGGTGGATGCATTTATTAGCAAGGAACAAGCAGGCAAAAGCAACAAACCATTACACCCAACCCTCCTCCCTACCACCTCCTGCTTGCTTTCTTCCAAGAACTTTGAACTCTGCCACCATCGTGGCTCAGAAGACCTCGCTCTCAAGGCAAGCCAGCCATTCTCTTCACCAACTGCCACCCAAGCTTCTACAAATTCTCTTCCTGCCCACAGCCTGTGGGCTGAATTTCCCAGAAGATTCTACCCATGGTATCTGAGAAGAATGCTTGTCAGGCCATGTTCCTACAGGCTGGTGCTGAGGTGAGTCTGCGGGACTGCGGGGTGGCAGCACTACCCCATCTGGCACCTGGCCTGAGAGCCATCCAGGTGAACTACACAGGCTCAGAAGCAGCAGGGCTCATCACTCTCTTCTGACCCATAAAATCACTTCCCCAAGCACGGCTCTGTCATCTCCAGAAGATGACTTATTCATTAGCAAGTGTGAATAACGCCTAAATTTACCACAGAGTGCTCTCCTAAAGCCTGCTGGGGTGTGGATGACGAGCCATAAGCAGTCTTGTCTGCAGAGGCGGGATTAGGCAAGTGTCTACAGTGTCATGAACTGCCTTGATCCATTCCCAGGAGTCATAGCCAAGACCCTCTGCCCAAGGCTGGCCCAGAAAACTAGCTGGGGAGGGGCATCAGTCCAACTTCCCACACACAATGTATAGATTAATAGAAATCTGTCTCCTAATGACCCCTTCCTTGGTCAGAGGCAGAAACCTGGACTAAGAAGAAACTGGATTCTCCATGCAAGGATGCTTATTCTATCTCACCATGGAAAATACATCATCAAGCCTTCTCTTAATGGAATTTATCATCACAACTGGATCCTCGGTTTTACCTTATCACCAGCCACATCCCTACTAGAGAAACCTAACCTGCAATGCACATGCAGATGTTACAACAGTACACAGATGTATAATTTCATTATTATATTAAACTTGGATGTCCATTAAATAGAGTTCTGTGACGTTGATGTGTTATGAGGATGAAGACACTAGTAGACAGTGGGCCAGCCACTCGAAGGTCTGCAGAGCAAGCTCCAGATCCTAAAGTACCTACTGTGTGGCTTCGTGTAGAAAGGGGTTGCTGACCCCGCAGTGGCCTAACCGAGGATGGAAGCAACTCCCCCTGATTCTGCACAACAGCAAGCAGGGTGACTGGCTAGCCATGAGTCTTGAAGGGCTTTCCGCAAAGCAGCCTCCTCCCTGGCTTCTGGAGAGGGTTCCAGAACTTCCTAAGGGCTCTGGCCAGAGTGCCAGCTAAGAGATCATTCCTAAAGTTTCTGCAAGCCTGAATGGGGTGTGACTGTGGGTCTGTCTTTCCAGCCTCAGGAGCCACAAGAAAACTGGAGGAAAGGAAATGCTGTGCGTGGGAGGTTTCTCTGGGGGATTTTGAGACCCTGAGGAACCTGGCACAGGAGCCGGGAATCGTGAGTGCTGTGTGGTGCAACTACTGAAGGCTGTGGCCAGGACACAGTGGTTCAATCCTTGTCTTAACTGCTTTTCTATTGCTGTGGCGAGTCGATGGGACCAAGGCAATTTAGAAATGAGCCTGTCTGGGGATTATGTTTCAGAGGGTCGGAGTCCGTACGCACCATGAGGGGAGCAGGGGAGCAGCAGGCAGCCGTGGCACTAAGCAATCGCTGAGAGTTTACATGGTTGACTCACAACCATGAGGCAGACAGAGAAAGCCAAAGATGGCATTTTGAATGTCCAAAACACACCCCAAGTGACACATCTCTTCCATCAAGGCCACACCTCCTAATCCTTCCCAAACAGCTCTACAAACCTGGAGACCATATCCGAACATGTGCTAATGGGAGTCATTCAAAATCAAACTTCTACACTCAAGACAGAACCAAACTGCTTTCTCTCATTTTCAGATAGCTAAGGCCCTCCTCCCCCAGTGAGGGGTCCAGGCCCTGATGTACCAGGGACTTGGTAACTGGAGGTCGGTTATCTTCCCACGTAACACTGAATCCTCAGAGGCAGGAGCCAGAATCAAAGGGCCATTCTCATGTTACCCCACAAGTGTCTCTACAATCCAGGCTAAAGGTAGTCAGGGCCAGCCAGAGACAGGAAGGAGCCCCATGGAGAACTTCAGTGACATTCCAGTGTAACTGAAGGAGGTGTCAGTCAGCACTCTGAGGCCCTACCTGTGGCACAGAGCCACACTGACCTGAGAGCAGATCTCTGAAGGAGATGCCGGCCACCCCTGCCCAAGCTCATCCATGTCCACAGATCTCTTTCACATGCACATCCAAGCCATTTCTCTGGGAAATAAGGCAGCTCCCAAGGTCCAGCCTACCCAGGAGAACCTTCTGGGATGTCACATATGTGCACTGCAAGGTCACGTATCAGTTTGGTGTCATCTACTCCCAAGCTTCCCACAAGAGAATCTGACAAAAATCACATGCTCTCAAGAATAAAATCACTCCACTACCCCTCCCCAGGGGAAACCGGACGACTCTCGTTTTTCCAAGAAACTCCTACCCCAGGAGTTAAAAAGGACAAGGAGGGATTTCTCATCAAAGCTACCCAAGACAATGACACTTTCCAGCATGACGAAAATTTCTGTACCAGAAGTGACGGATCCACTACTCAGGAACATGTTAATTACCTTGGCAGTTTTCTCCACAGGCTTCCAGTAATTTTTTATTATTATTATTGTTTTGGTTTTTTTAAAGAAAATATTTCAGGGTTGTCATAGAGAGTTAGCATCACAGAAACTCCCTGGAGAAAGATTACTTCAAAGGCACACACACACACACACACACACACAGATACACACATACACACACACATACACACACACACACACACACACACACACACACACACACACACACAGAGCTTTATATTGGAATATGCCTTAAACAGCTCAATGGCCGGGCCACTTCCTAACCTCCACATGGCTGATCCAGCCCCCTCCAATGTCCCCAAGTTATTACTTTCTAAAGTCTATATTTCATCTGTGCTGCCCTAGATTCAGGCGGGCAGTCCTCTTGGGCCATGATCCCCAGCACCTGCATGATATCTTTGCTTTCTGCTCTCTCTCTCTCTCTCTCTCTCTCTCTCTCTCTCTCTCTCTCTCTCTCTCTCTCCTAAGTTTCTTATGTGTGTACCTGTGATTCTCATGTAAGTTTGGGGACCAGATTAACATAATACAAGTGGCATTAAACCAAATCCACCACATGCCCACCCCAATGGGTGCCTCAAACCTTGGGTAGTGCTGCATAGTATATGTGTTGTGCTTATTTTCTATACATATCTATGATAAATTTTAATTTATAAATTAGGCAGGAGACCTTAACAGTACCAAGGCTGAGAGATGGCTCAGGGGTTAAGAGCACTGGCTGCTCTTTCAGAGGACCCAGGTGTGATTCCCAGCACCTACATGGCAGTTCACAACCATCTATAGCTCCAGTTCCAGAGGATCTGGCTTCCTCTTCTATCCTCTGTGAGTTCCAGCACACGCATGGTACACAGATAGACACGTGACAAAAATATTCACATAAATAAGTGTAAACATTATGGACTAGAATAATGGCTGAGGTGTTAAGGATGCTAAATGCTCTTGCATTGACTTAGACTCAGTACCCAGCACCCACATGGTGGCTTGCAGAGGACTTAGACTCAGTACCCAGCACCCACATGGTGACTTGCAGARGACCTAGACTCAGTACCCAGCACCCACATGGTGGCTTGCAGAGGACCTAGACTCAGTACCCAGCGCCCACATGGTGGCTTGCAGAGGACCTAGACTCAGTACCCAGCACCCATATGGTGGCTCACATTCTGTGACTCCAGTTCCAGGAGCTCCAAAGTCCTCTGCATACATGTGGTGTACGTATTACATACGTGCTGTCAAAACACTCATATACATAAAATAGAAATAAACTCTTAAAAAGAAGTTAACAATATTGAATAATAAAATAAAGTAAGCGCTGTGCTGTTCTGTGTTATATAAACTCTTCTCCCTTCAACACCTGCTGTTCTGTGGGTCTCATCGACTTCAACATATGGGTTTTTTTCCTTCTAAATCAAGATTCTCCTTTCCACTTAAAGGGAGTAAAGTGCCCACAGCTTCAGCCTGGCATTTGGCATTACCAGTTGCTGCCGTTGTGCCTTGAGTTCATTACTACATGGAATAAGACTTTCCCTGAACAAAAGCCCCATGACACATAACATACTAGGTGTATCCACCAAGATGGCTGCTAAGTGATGGCTGGATTGGTGGTACATTCCATGTGGATACCATGTGACAATCAGGGGGTGACTCAGAACCCTGGCAGGCTCAACAGGGTGACACAAGATTTCATCACCCTCCTCAGAACAGCACATGCCTTAAAATGCATGGCTTGCTCAATTCTGGAATTTCCCGTGCCACATTTTTATACCACTGTTGAGTTTGGGAGGCTTAAATGACAGGGAGGCTAAAATGACAGAAAACGAAACCAGGAATAAGGCAGGACTAGCGTGCAGACAGAGGAGTAGGGGGGAAAAGGAGAGGAGAGGAGGGAGGGGAGGAGGGGAGGAGGGGAGGGAAGGGGAGAGGAGAGGAAGAAAGAACATGCCGAGCTACTGAGACAGAAGGCACTACAGAGCCTTATCTCTCACACCCCACCATCTCCCTAGTCTCCCTTTAAGCCATACAGGCTCCTCTTAGATGCGAAGAAACAATCGCATTTGAGTTTTGTGATCGCTACTATTTTTAGCACATTACCGACGTCCTGAAGTTGTGTGCGTGGTCACTGTAGCTGGTGGAAAATATCAACAGGTGTTGGTGCAGAGAAGCAAGCTGAGGTGCTCCCAAGAAAAAGCCCAGCAAGCTAGTGCTCCTAGTAGATCCTGAAAACCTTGTTTGGGGCCCTACAGTCCAGGGAGCCTAGGGCACATTCCTCCAGCTGTGACAGAACAGATTCTTCCCTATTTGTCCCTGAGGAGCCAGGGCAGGCAGCTCCCGTGGCAAGGAGGGCAAGCACAAGGCAGTTCAGTCGAAACTCTGTGGCACAAGACAATTTTGTAAATTGTTTCATGTGCACGGATGTTTTGCCTGCATATATGTCCATGTATTATATGCATGCCACGCCCTCAGAGGGTAGAAGACTGCGTATCTTCCAGGGCAGGATTTACAGATGGTTGTGAGCCACCACCACGTGGGTGCTGGAACTCAAACCTGGATCCTAGGACAGAGCAGCCAATGCTCTTAACGGCTGAGCCATGTCTCCAGTCCCCTAAGACACTTTTCACGAGTGGAGAAAGGGCAACCAATGCACGAGTTTTAACCCCTTTTCTGACCTGAAGTATTCAAGGGACATTCTAAAACTGCATTAATAAAATGTACTGCGGCCCAAACTGCAGAGTGAAGCTCAGTGGTGGAGGCTGGGTCTTATGTGCAACACCGCACCATGAAAGAAAGAGGGGAGTGAGGAAGACAGGGTAAAGGGAGAGAAGAAGGGAGAATAAGGGAGGAGAGAGGAAGGGAGGGAGGGAAGGAGGGAAGGGGTGCTTACTGGCATGTATTACATGACCGCCCTTCTCCTTACACCCGGAAGGTTGCCAAGGCTCTGACCATCTATATGTGTCTTGCACAGTGACTGAGTTGTGCAGGTTTGGGTTTTGTTTTGTTGTTGTTGTTTTGTTTGAGTTTTTTGAATTTAGAGTATTTCTCAGTGACTCTGTCCTGCCTTGTTCCTCACATTGCCAGGAAGGGGCTAAAGACTGAAGTCCTAAGGTTTAGAGGGCCTGAGAAACCTGCTGAAGAAGGTGGGGCCATTCCTCCTATGCAGCTGATTGGCCACCACTCTTCCTACATAGTTGATTTGCGATCCAGTCCACTCCTCCTACGCAGCTGATTGGCCATCTAGGACCCCACTCCTCCTACGCAGAGGGGGGTAACTGTTACAGTTACTATGCGGTATACTCAATGTGAGAAGCAAATTAAGTCATAACTCACCAGAATAATCTTGAATTTTCTAGAACATTTCATATCCCTCCCCACTGACTTTTGTTTACACAAAACCAAGAGATAAGTCACACAGTGTCTGACTTATGTATGCTCTCTGGGACCCCTAGGTACCACATGTGAGTCTGAGTCCGTCAACTCTGTACTGCTAGAGCCCGGGTTTCCTCTGCCTGAAGTTACCAGACATGAGACAGAAGCTGCTAGAGCCTTTGATCTGAGATCTCTCTGACTTCAAAGACCAAAGAATCACCCCAACCGGCCCCTCCCCACCAGATGTGCTGACTCAAAATCACCTGTCAGGATGAGTCCCTGGTCTACTTTATATAAAGGAACAGATGAAGGGAAATGCGCATGAGCACAGAGATATGTAACTAACCAGGCAGCAGTCGTCACCCACACGGGGCCACACAGTGTTCTCCAGCACCAATTCCCACCTCACAGAACCTGGCTGCTTAGAGGGCTGAATCCAGATATGAACAGGAAGTTCTCAGAATCGGCACAAGTCTAAGCTCATTATCATTCAGAAAACCTGGCAACTCCCAAAAGCCTCCTGGGGGACATAATCACCGAAGAAACCGTGAGTCTACCTCAATACATTATTGCTTGCTAAGAAGGTGCAATTAGAGTATCATTGAGAATAATAACTGAGCCAGGCAGTGGTGGCACATGCCTTTAAACCCGGGAGTTCTTGGGAAGCAGAGGCAGGTGGATTGCAGTCAGTTCATGGCCAGCCTAGTGTACAGCGATAGTCCCAAAACAGCCAAGGCTAAACAGAGAAACCCTGTCTTAAGAAAACAAAAAGAAGAGGAGGAGGAGGGAAAGGAGGAAGAGCTGATAGATTAAGCCCAAGGAGTCAAGAACATTAATAAATATTTTTAAGAAATATTATTAGGGTTTTTTATTTATTTTCTGTGTCTGAGTGTTTTACCTGTATAACATATGTGTACCATATGTACTCAGTACCTGCGAAGGGCAGGAGGAGGAGCCAGATCTCCTGTTACTGGAGTTCTATATGGACCCACCATGTGGGTGCTGAAAACTGAACTCGAGTCCTCTGAAAGAGTAACAAATGTTCTTAACCCCTCAGCCATCTCTCCAACCCCTGGCTTAAAAGCATCGTCTGTGCTTTGTCTTCACAATAATAACACAATAGCAATAAGGGCAACCGAAGAATCAAGTGGAGAAACTGATTGCAATGAATAAGCAAAGAGGAGCTGGTGAGATGGCTCAACGGGTAAGAGCACTGCTCTTCCAAAGGTCCTTAGTTCAAATCCCGGCAACCACATGGTGGCTCACAACCATCAGTACAGCTCCCGTGTACTCATATACATTAAACAAACAAACAAACAAACAAACAAACAAATAAATAAATAAATATAAGCAAACAAGAATGCCCTGGTGTGAAACTTCGAAGCTCCTGATAGGTTGAGGAATCAAACCCAGATGATCACAAGAAAACAGACCATTCCTGTGGAGGCAACACCAAGGGCACATTTTGATGTTCCCTAACATTCGAACTTGAATCTGCCCAAACCTCAGCTCTAACTGTGTGGCAAGCATACAGAAAAACCAAATGACATCCAGACATGCTAGAGACATTTATGGGGACGCCAGCAAAACTACCACATCTTCTACCCCCCGCGTAGAAAACCACACAGCCAACACATTGGCCTCCTCCAAAGAACAAGCCAGGTTTGTTTGGATCCTAACAGACAAACTGTTGAAAAATAAAATTGATATGATGAGAACCTGAGAAATACAAGTGCTGGCAAGATACTCTGTGATATCTGAAGTATTCTTTTCATATGAGAAAATGGTTTGCGATTGCTTTTCATCTTTATCTTTCAGTTCGTGCATACTAAAGCATCTGGAGATAAAATTCAATTCCGGGAAACTGCTTTGAAATTTCTGGAAGGGAGAAAGGCGTGGAGGGGAAGTGGCAGGCAGGTCAGGTGATGACGGAGCAGGCCAGGTGGTCGGTATACTGTCTGCCATCTTCAGCTTGTGCATGTTTTCATGTTTCCACAGGAAATTTTTTTAATAATTTATTTTTATCTTATGTACATTGGTGTTTCACCTGCATGTGTATGAGAGTTGGACCCCTGGAGCAGCAGGAGTTACAGACAGTTGTGGGTGGCTGTGTGGGTGCTGAGAATTGCGCCTAGGTCCTCTGGAAGAGCAGCCAGCGCTCTTAACTGCTGAGCCATCTCTTCAGCAGAATATGGTTTCTTTTTCTTTTTTAAAGTCATACTTTCAAATACTTTTCAGTGGCATAGAAAATGCTTACAATAAAAATAATAAATATGAGGGGGGTTAGGGAAATATCAGTGATGTAAGAGACAAACCAGGAAGTGCCATGTCAAATGTTCACAGTGTCAGTGTGACTCCAAGTGAATTCATTCCTTCCTCCACTGGGATTTCTGACTTTCTACAATTTTCCTATCTAATTTGAACAATTCAGGGCCACTTTATTCTTACTTTTAAGAGTAAATGAGGAGGCCAATCAGTAAAGTACTTGCCATGCAAACATAAAAACCTGTTCAGATTCACAGCATCCACATCACCAGGCCTGATGGCACACATTTGTAACCCTAGCAGCTAAGAGACAGGGCATCCTTGGATCTCATTGGCCAGCCAGCATTGCCAGTCATCAAGCTACAGGCTCAATGAGAGACACATGTGTGAATGTGTTTGCATGTGTGTGCTTGTGTGGGTGTGTGTGTCTTTGTGTCTGTGTGTCTTTGTGTAGTATATGTGTATGTATGTGTATTTGTGTATATGTTTGTATGTGTGTATGTGTATATATGTGTGAATGTCTGCATGTGTGTGTATGTGTGTTTGTATATGTGTCTGTGTGTCTTTGTGTCTGTGTATATGTATATATGTGTGTATTGTTTATATGTGTGCATGTGTGTATGTGTATCTTTGTGTGTGTATGTGTGCATCTTTGTATATGTATGTGTGTGTCTTTGTGTATGTGTTTCTCTGTGTGCATGTCTCTGTGTGTGTGTCTTTGTGTGTCTGTGTGTGTCTGTGTAAGTATGAGACCAGTCTCAAAAGTACACATGGTAGCTGATGTTGATCCATGGCCTCCAAGTGTGTGTTTGCACCTACACAAATCCATGTGTATGTACACACACACACACNAAACAAACAAACAAACAAACAAACAAATAAATAAATAAATATAAGCAAACAAGAATGCCCTGGTGTGAAACTTCGAAGCTCCTGATAGGTTGAGGAATCAAACCCAGATGATCACAAGAAAACAGACCATTCCTGTGGAGGCAACACCAAGGGCACATTTTGATGTTCCCTAACATTCGAACTTGAATCTGCCCAAACCTCAGCTCTAACTGTGTGGCAAGCATACAGAAAAACCAAATGACATCCAGACATGCTAGAGACATTTATGGGGACGCCAGCAAAACTACCACATCTTCTACCCCCCGCGTAGAAAACCACACAGCCAACACATTGGCCTCCTCCAAAGAACAAGCCAGGTTTGTTTGGATCCTAACAGACAAACTGTTGAAAAATAAAATTGATATGATGAGAACCTGAGAAATACAAGTGCTGGCAAGATACTCTGTGATATCTGAAGTATTCTTTTCATATGAGAAAATGGTTTGCGATTGCTTTTCATCTTTATCTTTCAGTTCGTGCATACTAAAGCATCTGGAGATAAAATTCAATTCCGGGAAACTGCTTTGAAATTTCTGGAAGGGAGAAAGGCGTGGAGGGGAAGTGGCAGGCAGGTCAGGTGATGACGGAGCAGGCCAGGTGGTCGGTATACTGTCTGCCATCTTCAGCTTGTGCATGTTTTCATGTTTCCACAGGAAATTTTTTTAATAATTTATTTTTATCTTATGTACATTGGTGTTTCACCTGCATGTGTATGAGAGTTGGACCCCTGGAGCAGCAGGAGTTACAGACAGTTGTGGGTGGCTGTGTGGGTGCTGAGAATTGCGCCTAGGTCCTCTGGAAGAGCAGCCAGCGCTCTTAACTGCTGAGCCATCTCTTCAGCAGAATATGGTTTCTTTTTCTTTTTTAAAGTCATACTTTCAAATACTTTTCAGTGGCATAGAAAATGCTTACAATAAAAATAATAAATATGAGGGGGGTTAGGGAAATATCAGTGATGTAAGAGACAAACCAGGAAGTGCCATGTCAAATGTTCACAGTGTCAGTGTGACTCCAAGTGAATTCATTCCTTCCTCCACTGGGATTTCTGACTTTCTACAATTTTCCTATCTAATTTGAACAATTCAGGGCCACTTTATTCTTACTTTTAAGAGTAAATGAGGAGGCCAATCAGTAAAGTACTTGCCATGCAAACATAAAAACCTGTTCAGATTCACAGCATCCACATCACCAGGCCTGATGGCACACATTTGTAACCCTAGCAGCTAAGAGACAGGGCATCCTTGGATCTCATTGGCCAGCCAGCATTGCCAGTCATCAAGCTACAGGCTCAATGAGAGACACATGTGTGAATGTGTTTGCATGTGTGTGCTTGTGTGGGTGTGTGTGTCTTTGTGTCTGTGTGTCTTTGTGTAGTATATGTGTATGTATGTGTATTTGTGTATATGTTTGTATGTGTGTATGTGTATATATGTGTGAATGTCTGCATGTGTGTGTATGTGTGTTTGTATATGTGTCTGTGTGTCTTTGTGTCTGTGTATATGTATATATGTGTGTATTGTTTATATGTGTGCATGTGTGTATGTGTATCTTTGTGTGTGTATGTGTGCATCTTTGTATATGTATGTGTGTGTCTTTGTGTATGTGTTTCTCTGTGTGCATGTCTCTGTGTGTGTGTCTTTGTGTGTCTGTGTGTGTCTGTGTAAGTATGAGACCAGTCTCAAAAGTACACATGGTAGCTGATGTTGATCCATGGCCTCCAAGTGTGTGTTTGCACCTACACAAATCCATGTGTATGTACACACACACACACACCAGCATGCATACATGCATGCATACATGTGCGTGTGCACACACATGCATACACACATGCACACAAGCACGCACACACACACAGTGTGTAAGTGGACAAACTGCTAGCTCATTTGAGCCTTGAGCATGCGGGGTAACACCCCCGCCCCCATGCACCCTTCACACTTAAAACTTGCCTCCAGCCCGAGACAAAAGTGTCTTCCATTATCATTGTGAGACTCCGTATCATGCAAGGAGGGATTTGTTTATTTATCCCACCAGAGTCTGGCTGTGTTTTACTTCGTTCTAATGAAAAGGTCCAATGACTGCATGCACATGGCTCCTTGGTGACTGAGAAGGAACAGGGCTGGCCAATGATCGTTAGCAGATACTTGTTCTAGAAGCCTTTTTGGCCTGAGATGGCACATTCGTTTCCCTCTTTGGCCTTGGCAAAGATATTATCTGAAAGTTTCCACATACTCAAGATGTGGGCAGGTTTTATGTTCCACACCACCCTAGAAAGTTCCAGAAGCATTGGAAATGTGAGGGAGCCATCGTTCTGGTCTGTTCCCACTAAAGCATGTATACTCCAGGAATGTCTGGCTAGATCTTTTTCTCTATCTCCAAGACTGCCACTTGGTTTTGCTTTGTTTTGTTTTTCCTCTTTTGCCTGAGGAGAGTTGACTTTTTGGTAAAATCTTAACTGGGGAATTTCTTGGATTTCCTGCCTGAAGATTGTCACCCCAGCATCTCCATATCGCATTGCACATATGCAGTCCTAGACTTACCTCCTTCCTCTGCTCCCCAGTGGTTCTCAAATGTCTTCACTGATCACCACACACTGCCCTCCTGGGCTGAGATCCAGTGTATTAATTGGTAAATAGAGACCCCAAGAGGACTGGCTGCCCGGTCTGTACCCCCACTCCAGCCAGGACTGGCCATCCTTACCAAGGGGGTGAGCATGTCCACCGTCTGCACAGCCTGCTCCTGAGTCTGAGGAGACCTCCAGTCAACACCCTCCTGTGCCCAACATCCTCTGTTCTTCCCTTTCCTCTTCAGCCTGCCTTGCCCCCAGCCTCCGTTCCATCCCTCCTCTGTCCTCTTACATCTTGCTTTTTATTCCTGTATCTATTATTTGTGGGATAGGTATTTTTTTACAATTACACATGTGTATATAATATACTCAATCATATTCATATCCCATTTCTCTTCTCTTTCCAGGGGTGTGGGAGCACATACACACTTATGTCTGTGTGTGTACATGTGTGTATGTGTTTGCATGTATGTGTTTGTGTGTATGGGTGTGTGTGTCTTTGTGTCTGTGTGTGTCTTTGTGTATGTGTGTATGTATGTGTATTTGTGTATATGTTTGTATGTGTATATGTATGTGTATGTATGTGTGAATGTATGTGCATGTGTGTATGTGTGTGTTTGTATATGTGTGTGTGTCTTTGGGTCTGTGTGTATGTATTTGTGCAAGTATGTATGTGTATCTTTGTGTATGTATGTTTGTGTCTTTGTATATGTATTGTGTGTCTTTGTGTGTGTGTCTCTCTGTGTGCATGTCTGTGTGTGTGTGTCTGTGTGTGTCTAAGTTTGTTATGGTTGCTTACATTAGCAGGGTAGAGGATTATTTACCAGATCTCTATTTCTCAATCACAGGCACACCTTCCTGGACCACAGCTACCCCAGGAGCAGCAAGAGAATAAGTTATTTAAAATATGTCAACGAAGGTCAAGTGACTTTTATAAAATTGCATTTCCATTTGCAGGGAAAATGACAAACCGTGAAATAAGCAGAAAGGTGGACCGACACTTTGCCGGAGACAGAACTCTGTTTTCTCACCTGTGAGTCCTTAATACAAGAGTCACGTGTGTACAGATGTGAAACAGGCATGAAAGTGCAGCCACAACCACCTGGGGAACAAAGCAGACCGGTGGGAGGCCCGGGGAGAAACAGAGGAGAGTGGGGTGTGGATGAACAGGCCCAGCGTGCACTGCATACCTGGGTGACTACGCCTTCGCTGTTAGCCCTGTGCGGCAAAATAAACAGAGAGCCAGGAAAGAAAAGAAGAGACATGTTCAAGTCTATACCTCAGTATGTGGCCTGATCTCGAGACAGAGATCTCAAGACAGAGGTAACCAAGTAAAATGAGACCCTTTTACAGGGTACACCTGGCTTAGACCATATGATAGGTGTGGCTTCCCAGACAAGGGAAAGGGTACTGATAGGCTCAAAGGAGAAACCCCTCGAGGCATGGAGCTTAAGAACCTGGAGTTAGGAGACCATGTCATTATTATCCCCCAAACCTGTCATTATTTTGGCAGTGAACCCTTACAGTTATGGTGTCGGAAGAGCTTGCTAGATATCAAGTTGCTGGCGGTAACAAACACCACAGCCATCTAGTCCACTCTGAGTCTCATATGTAGATATACTACTATTCTACACTGTGTAAAGATTATCCTTGTATTCTTTAAATGCTGATTTCTCTGCCCCCATATCTGGCTGCAACCTGAACAGGGCATCATAATGTTCATTCTGAGAATCTCAGATTTTGGGCTGGTGAGATGGCTCAGCAGGTAAGAACACTGACTGCTCTCCCAAAGGGCCTGAGTTCAAATCCCAGCAACCACATGGTGGTTCACAACCATCTGTAATGAGATCTGAAGTCTTCTTCTGCTGTGTCTGAAGACACAGTGTCAGTGTCTGACATATAATAATAAATAAATCTTTGGGCCAGAGCGAACAGGGACTGAACGAGCAAGGTTAACCTGAGCGAGTGGAGTTGACCRGAGTGAGCAGAGTTCCTAAATTCAATCCCCAGCAACCACAGGAAGGCTCACAACCATCTGTTCAGCTACAGTGTACTCATATACATAAAATAAATAAATAAATCTTTTTTAAAAAGAATCCCAGATTTTGATGTTGTGTAAACCTTGCTCCCCACGTATGCTCTGATTTGTCAATAAAATCTGATCAGCCAATGGCTGAGCAGAGGAAAGAATAGGGCTGGGCTTCTGACCCCAGCCAGGGGATGGGGAGAGACAGGATTCACCACTAGGAAAGGGTCAAGGAGACACCATGGGAACACACCTAGAGCAGAGAGAACCAGATCAATACTAAAACGCAAGCATCTCAGGGATTTTGTCTGGGAGGTAGCCAGGTTAGTTTAGAGGATTAGAATAGATTAATAACTGCTCAGCTATTGTGGCAGAAAGCTTGACCAAATAATGAGATCTGAAGTCTTCTTCTGCTGTGTCTGAAGACAGCTACAGTGTCTGACATATAATAATAAATAAATCTTTGGGCCAGAGCGAACAGGGACTGTCTCATTTATTTGGAGCTAGCCAGGATAATAAGGAAAAATCATCACTTTTTAAATTGCAGTAACATTCATACGCAAAACATATTTTTAGCATGTCCCAAATATTAGTGGGACACACATGTACTAAACATTTAGTTGCTGTGGTTCTAAAATTATACTTTAATTGGTCATCTTCTGTGCTACTTGGCAACCTTAGAAAGGTGCATGCTTGGACAGCCAGGGAGAACTTCCACGAGGCTTGGCTAAGACCCCGCTTTATCAACTAACACCTAATCACATCCCACACACACAGGAGGAGTAGAAGCTCCGTGGCCCCGGCAGAAAGCTTGAATTCACATTTTCTAAGTAGATGAGCCATTTACTGAAGCTGGGGAGATGACTCCGTAACATGGTTGCCCATGAGGACCCTCATCGGTCTGTCAGTGCCCATGCAAACAGGCAGGCATGCAATCCCAGGGATGGTAGGCAGGTAGGAGCAGGCAGAGCCCAGGGCCTTGCTAGCCATTGTCAGCCAGCCTGGCTACCTGGTGAGCCCCAGGTCACGATGAGAGACCCTTTCTCAAAGAACAATGTGGATGGCCCAGGGACTCTCACACAGAAGGGCCCAACTTTGATTCAGAACTCCGACATGGTCATAGTGGAATCCTTAGCCTTTGCAGAGCAGGGACCTTGCATTTTCTCTTTTCACAGAATACAAATGATAGATACCGCCTGCCCCAGGACAGGTAACACACACACACACACACACACACTTGAACACACACCTGCACACACACCTGTGCACACACACATGTGCACAAGCTGCGTTAGAAGACACTGTCACCGCCTGCCACTGATGGACTGCTTGCTGTCACTCAGTTCTTTCCTGGGCTCACTCCAAGCCACCTTCAGCCTTGGCACCTCCCCCACCCCCAGCACAGGCTGGCATTTCCAGCTTACTTCTGTTTTGATTGAATTAGTCTTGGCTGGCTTGAAAGATCGATTTTGTTCTGTGTGTGCTGCCCAACATGTTGTCTACATCTTCCACTTGGCCTGGGGAATAACTAGGGAAAATTCTGCTGTCTCTGGCACTGTGATCGGTGGTTTGGGGGCGATGATCAGTGCCCAGAGCAACTGGGAGGCAGGTGGGAACTTTCCTGGAGGCCCCTTAAGACAGCAGATTTGGACCTAGTCGATTCCCACAGTAGCATCTCCCACACTGAGTTTCTTGGTGTAGACCCAGTCTCTCTGCCAGCAGCTCATTTATTCTCCAGTCTGCAATTCTTTATCCTTCCCTGTGCTTTCCTCCTCTTTCTTCTATCCCTCTTCCTCCCTACTCCTCTGTCTCTGTCCATCTCTGTTCATCTGTCCATCCATCTGTCTGTCTGACTCGCTTTCTCTGTGTATGCATGTATATGAATGTATGTATGTGTACATGTGTGCAAGTGTGTATATATGTGCATACACATGTGTGCATATGTGTATATGTATGCATGTGTGTATATCTGTGCATATGTATGTATGTGTGCATATGTGTGTATATGTGAATATGTGTGTCTATGTGAGTATGTGAGTGTGTGTGTCTTCCTTTATCTCTGTGTATGTGTGTGTATGTGTGTATGTATCCATATGTAAGTATGTGTGCGTGTCTTAGTCACGGTTTCTATTCCTGCACAAAAATCATGACCAAAAAGCAAGTCGGGTAGGAAAGGGTTTCTTCAGCTTACTCTTCCACACTGCTGTTCATCACCAAAGGAAGTAAGGACTGGAACTCAAGCAGGTCAGGAAGCAGGAGCTGATGCAGAGGCCATGGAGGGATGTTCCTTACTGGCTTGCTTCCCCTGGCTTACTCAGCTTGCTTTCTTATAGAACCCAAGACTACCAGCCCAGGGATGGCACCACCCACAATGGGGTAGGCCCGCCCCACTT
>BDUI01002591.1:126667-142416 GCA_002335545.1 Apodemus speciosus | reverse complement strand
GAACTCACTCTGTAGACCAGGCTGGCCTCAAACTCAGAAATCCACCTGCCTCTGCCTCCCAAGTGCTGGGATTAAAGGCGTGTGCCACCACTGCCTGGCGTTATGATTGGTTTTTAATGTCAACAAATTAGAATCACCTGAGAAGGAAACCTCATTTGAGAAATTGTCTTAATTGCTTTATTAGTTTAAGAGGACTCAGCCCAAATGTGGGCATTAGCTTCTGGTCGCAGCCTGGGTAAAGGGAGCAGAAGGAAGATTGTCTCCCTTTTGATGGTATATCATTTTCTTTGCTGAGTTAGTTGATTCTGTTGCTGTGATTGCCAATTCCTTCTCTGGTATCAGAACCGGTGTTTCTGGGCTTCCATTGTTGACTGAGTGCCAGAAGCTTTCCAGGAGCTGTCCGGGGTTTCAGTGCCAAATTGGAACTGCCAAGCATCTAGCCCCATAGACAGAGCAACTGCCAGGCTGTCGGCCTCTCCACTGTGAGACAGCTACCGTGCCCCTACCGAGATGGCCGGGCATCCAGCCAGAAGGACCAAGCAACTGCCAGGTTCTCAGTCTCTCAGGTGTGATTCAGCTATTGCTACTATTTTGAAGTAAAATGATTAAATAAATTACACATACACACACCCCCATACACTCATCCAAACTACTCTGTTCTTATAGTGAACCATGAGTATTATAGGTCTTTAGTGGTCACTTAAGATACAAATTATATAGCACAGCTCTCTCAGTCCTCATCAGAGAAATTTCTCTATGCAGTGGATGGTGATTAATGCAGAAACTCACAACTGTTGTGAGGAATAAGTGACTGCRGAGCCCTCAGCCRCAAAGGCCACACAAGCTACTYGCAAGGCTCAGGGTCCATAGTGGAAGAGGTGACAAAAATTGTACTATCCAGAGGTCTGGGAGCACAGGCATAAACAGGGTCTTCTGGACCCAACAGGAGCAATGCACCCATGAACTCGCAGTACTGTAGTGATCTGCACAAGGTCAAACCAGTTCATACCCCAGCATGAAGTAGGAAAGRGCAAAWGAGTCCCCAMCCACAGCTGAAMCGCTGTCTTAGTTCTTTTCTATTGCTGTGACAAAACACCTKGAACCAAGGCAGCGTATAAAAGAAAGTGTTTAATTGGGTTTATGGTTTCAGAGGGTCGCAGGCAGTGGTGGAGGAACAAAGGCATGGCGGCAGGAACAGTTGATGGCTTACATCTTGATCTACAAGTCGGGAGCAGAGACAGAAAGGCACACTGCAGATGGTAAGCTTGGTGCTGGAGCAGTCAAGACGAATTTACATCCTGATCTGTAAGTCGGAGGCAGAGAGATAGAAACTTAACTGACAAAGGTTCGGGCTTTTAAAACCTCAAAGTCCACCCCGGTGGCACACCTCCTCCRATAACAACACACCCCCTGAACCTTCCCAATGAGTTCCACCAACTGGGAATCAAGTCTCCAAACATCTGAGTCTCTGGGGCTATTCTGATTCGAACACATTGTATTTTCTGGCTCTCATTGGCTTGTGGCCATATCATACATAATGCAGTATGCATTTAATCCTACTTCAAACTCCCCATACTTTTTTACAGTCTTGGGGTGGTTTGAAAAAAAATGTCTTCCCCCAGGCTCATATATTTGAATGCTCGGTCTGCAGTTGGTAGAATTGTTTGGAAAGGATTAAGAGTATGGGCTTGTTGGAGGAGTGTCACTGGAGGTGGGCTTTAAGGTTTCAAAAGCSCAAACCATTCCCAGTTAACTATYTCCCTGCCTCTAACTTACAGATTCGGATGTGAATCCTTAGCTACTGCTCAGGCACCCGAGCTCACCCGCTGCCTTTCTCCTCACCTCGATAATCATGGACTCCAACCATCAGCAACCGTGAGTTGAAAAATTAAATGCCTTTTTTTTTTTTTTTTTTATAAGTTGCTNCTAACCCTACTGTGTGAATATGCTACAGATATTCATCCATAGGGTATTTGCAGAAGTGCATTATAGGTCAGTTACTGAGCTATAATACTTGCTCAAGGGACGAACACTAAATTTTGTCAAATTCCCCAGTCAAGAAGCTGTGCTTATTTATAGCTTGAGCAATTGATGTATGAGAATAAACCCAGGTTTGTTTTATTTTGTTTCCTCTTCCTTCCTTTCTCCTTTCTTTCGCCTTTCCTCCTCTCTTTTCTCACCTTTTCCACTTTTCCCTCCCCCTCCTTTTCTTTGATCAAACCCACACTCTCATGGACACCACAGATACTGTGCAGACACAGGTGCTCTATCAGCCCTTGGCCCGCTCCTCAGAGAGATATTTTAGGAGAGGGAATGTATGTTCACATAGTTATCCAGAGACATGAAATTCACATCTGGGGAGCTTTCATTTTCCCAACTCAGTCCTTTCGCGGCATGCTGCAACAGCCTCCAGATCTCCCTGTATTCACCTCCGAACACCCATGGGAACTTGTCTTGGGGGCGGGATAAAGCACTATTTTCATTTCTTAAGGCTGCTGCAACAAGCAGTTATCAACCCGGTGGCTTAAAGCAATAATAACATATTCTGAGCCCCTCTGGAGGATTCAGAGGGGAATCCATTCCTTGCCCTTTCCTGCTTCTGGAAGCCTGTGGCTAGCAGTTAACTCACTCTGTCTCTACCTCAGCACCGTCTCTACCTCAGTACTTACCCTTCTCGGTGTGCCTGTGCATAAAATCTCCTGTCTTTCCCAGGTAAGAGTCCTTCGGATGACAMAAGCCACCAATCATCTAGGGTCATCTCTGCTGCAGGGTCGTTAGCTTAATCAGAGCACCMTGGGGACGGTCCCCCCAGCTCCTAATACACATTCTTTTTGGTAAAATGCCATTTAAGGCAACACCCGCTCCCAGGGAGCAGGTTGTGGACATCTTTTGGGGACATTATTCCATCTCACAAGCACTTTCAATACATAAAGGCTTTCATACCCATTTTCTTTTAGAATCTTGAAACCATTGTAAAGGGGCAGATCCTTTCTCACCATCTCCGCTTCCAGGGTAGGGCACCACAATTTCAGAGGGCTAAGAACATCTGTCCTAGGTCTACAAGAAACCCCGGCTCACTCTGTCCCTGGGAAGAYGGTTCCACAGAGAAGCACTGTCTCTAGCATTACTGGTTGAAGAGGCTAACCTCGACTCCTGCCACTTATTCACATCTGTGCAGATTCGGGTCTCCCATCACACTTTTTAGGGGCCTCTAAAAAGTGCATTCTGTGTAGTTAGAAAAACTTGCCCTACTGTGGACTCTAGTTTATGCAAGCACAATGAACTTGGTGAGAGATGYGTTTCCTCTCTCCCCAGCCTTCATCTGTGACACGGGAGTTACATGTTCTCATGTGCAACATGGTAGTTATGTGTTCTTGTGTATGACATGGCCATTGTGTGTTCTCATGTATGACATGGGCATTTAGTGTTCTCATGTATGACATGGGAGTTGTGTGTTCTTATGTACAACATGAAAGTTGTGTGGAGAATTGTTTTTCTTTCTTGCTGTGACAAGAATAACTTAATAAAGGAAGGATTTCTTTTGTCTCCCAGTCCATCTTGGTGGGTAGTCATGGTGACAGGCAGGAGGCGGCTCATCACATTGCTTCTGCAGTCAGGAAGCAGAAAGAAATGTGTGCTGGGGCTCAATTCACTTTCCCGACTTTTTACTCAGCGGAGACACTGGCGCTTGGGATGGTGCTGCTCACACTCGGGTGARTCTTTTCCTACCGCTCCTAACCTCTTTGGAAACACCTTCATAGGCATGTCTAGAGTCTTGTCTTCTAGAAGATTCTAAACGCAGTCCCATTAACAATGAAGAGTAACCATCACAGAAGGGGTAAACTTTTTCATGTAAGACTCTACCTGTGACTTGAGATGCAAGAAACGCCTCATTTCCTTATATTTTACACCAAATTTTCCCCAGCTGGCAGGAATTCCCCTCTGGCTGAAGTGAGATACCCTTCCCTCCCTGGATATTGTGTCAGGATGCCAGGGCATCAGCAGATCAAGCAAAGACAGATAAACTTCCTGTTATTTTTGTTGTTAGAGGTGGAATTATATTTGTGTGGGTTTGTTGAAAGATTACTTTCTTGCTTTTTCTAGGGTGTAGTTTCTCTCCTTGTGTTGGTGTTTTCCATCTATTATCTTTTGTGGATTTGTGGGAAACTATTGTGTAAATTTGGTTTTGTCATGGAATATCTTGCTTTCTCTGTCTATGATAATTGAGAGTTTTGTTGGGTATAGTAGCCTTCACTGGCATTTGTCTTCTCTTAGGGTCTGTATGACATCTGCCCAGGATCTTCTGTCTTTTATAGTCTCTGGTGAGAAGTCTGGTGTAATTCTGATATGCCTGCCTTTATATGTTACTTGATCTTTTCCCCTTACTGCTTTTTAATATTCTTTCTTTGTTTAGTACATTTGGTGTTTTGTTGTGATGGGAGGAATTTCTTTTCTGGTCCAGTCTATTTGGAGATCTGTAGGCTTCTTGTATGTTCATGGTTATCTCTCTCTTTAGGTTAGGGAAGTTTTCTTCTATAATTTTGTTGAAGATATTTACTGGGAATCTTTATTCTCTTCTATACCTATTATCCTTAGGTTGTTCTTATTTTGGGTTTGTGGCACAGTAAGAGCCAAGATTTTAAGCTCTACTAAAAACAAAATAAACAAACAAAAAGACTTTATCTTCTTATGTTCATTTAATAACATGTTCATCATTTTTTATGATTGGTATAAAATATATATTGTGCTGAATATAATAAAAAATAAAAATAAAAATTATAAAAAAAGAAAGATAAACATGGGGCGACTCTAGTTACTACCAAGGAACATGTCCCAGATCCCTGCAACCTATTGCAAAGTGTTCAGATGTCAGAGGTCTCTCTGTGTACAGTCTGGAGTGCTCTGGCTGTGGGGCCACAGAGCTATAATCATTTAGCCTCCTCAGAGCCCATCACTCTCTCCCTAGATGTGGGTTGATACATCAGTTTCTCATAGGACCTACCCAAGTGCATCCTATTACAGCCCAGATGGATCCCTTCATGTGCTTCTGAGATTCACAGTCCTTCATTCCCTGTCTTGGGGGAAGGGCAACCTGAAGAAGTGCCCTTGGACTAGTTAAAACAATGTGTGCTTAGGGGCACCCCTGAGACCCTGGTCAGCTTTACTCTGTTTTAGAGATTTAAAACTCAGACCTGTAAGCTAGCCCACTACAGCAAGCATAGGAAGACATGCCTGAAGCCTTGGTCCTAGTGGCAGACCCTGTCTTAAAAAAGCAAAACAAAACAAGACAATGTAGGCTTAGTTCCTGGCACCCACGCCCACTCACAATTGCCTGTAACTCCAGTTTCAAGGGATCCATGTCCTCTTCGGGCCTTCTTGGGCACCTTTGTCCCATGCACATATACACATAATTAAAAGTAAAATAAGGCTAAAGAATTAACATGGAAGATTATAAATGAAAGAGAGTGTACTAAACAGCCTAGACTCTGACGGTCTAGCTGAATGTCCTCCAACARTTCAGAGATGGTGGATGTCTATGAGTTATATGGTTCAGGGAAGGCATCGTGCCCGAGTTGAAATCTAGGCTGTTTTCTTGCATACATATGTTGTTATGACTGTAACAAAGCATCCCTGTCTGATCCAATCTGCTTTGACACTGAGGAGGGTAGAAATAATCTTGCTCTGTGCCCAAACACAAAGCAAGGCTGTTAATTGCAACCCAAACTCTGCAAAATGCACATAGTGAGACAAAGGCTGTGCATGACATGACTGACAAGCCAGCGAAGGGTAGATGCCCAGTGCTGGGAGAGACTTCCAAACGTGTGCATGTTAGCCATCCAGGAAGCCACAGTTTCAGGAACTTCCTCCATTTAACAAAGAGGTTATTCTAAGCTTGTGTCTAAACCCCTTATGCCTCCAACACACGGTTCAGTGAAATATCCTTCAACAGGCGAATATAGACAGATTTTTTTTCTTCCCGAGTGAATCACGGCGAGCCTCCATCCCCGGTTTATTATGCTTTCTGTATCTCTGCTCATTTCTCACCAGAGTTGCATTAAGTATTGATATTGATTTCTTGTAAATGGGACTGAAATAGATGGCCCACAGTTTTTTGTTATTGTTTGGTGGCACTTGGGGGTAATTTATTATGGCTTCAGTGGAAGCTGCCCTTTGCTGCCATGGCTTAAATTAAACGTGTCACACTCTGGCCTCTGCTCGTCACCAGCATTTCTCACTTGATATCAAAAATTATCATGTACAAAGTTTCTCTCTCCTTCTCTCCCAGCTCCTTAAGAGCCGCGCCCTGTTTTGAGGTTAGTCAGAACCCCCATCGTTGGTGAAGCTGACGAAATCAGGTAGAGGCGGCTGTTTTATCCTAGTGCCCACTTTGGCTTAGTACTTGTGAAGCTGGGCAGACAGGGACTCAGATGGTCCATGGTGTAGCTTTAGTCTACCCAACAAAGAGACCTTGGGTCACCCCTCCTTTCTTTCTCTGTAAGTTTGTAGAAACACGATGTCAGTGCAAAATGCAGCTCTTCCTTTAAAGAGTATAAGAGATTTTGCTTGAGACTGGGTTCCACCGTCACCCCGAATGGCTTGGGACTCACTATATAGATGAGACTGGGCTCAAACTCACAGAGATCTACCTACCTCTATTTCTCAAGTATCACAATCAAAGGCATTTGCCACTACTCCCAGTTGCAAGTTTGTTATGATCAAATTTGAGTGACCCAGACCAGGGATGTAGATCTAGACTGTCGCAAAGAGGTTGTGCCAACATTTAAAATCATACAACAGAAGAAAACTATACATTGTGAATCAAATATGCTGGTGGAAGCATTAGGTAGGAGGCTTACAGCATAACAGCAAATCTATGCCATGGGTTCTAGATACTGTCTTACAATGCTCTTGTTAAGTTGGTAGTCTCCAAAGTTTCATGATGTGTCCCACAAGTTTTACTTAATAGTTTCAAGTGTATTGTGGCAGACACATAGGTGGGTATTAACTAGCTGGTAATGAGACTAAAGATAGCCCAAGATACCATCCTATAACTGCGAGTTCTGGCAAGTCCATCCAGGGTCTTCATTGTAGACATGTCTTCTTCATAGAACTCCAATTCTCAGTCTCCATGGCTTCCCTAGACACAGGACTCTGACGGTGAAACTGTGGCCTGGGACCTGGGAAGTGAAGTCACCCTCTACCTATGTTTGTCCTGTTGAACCTTGGGAAGCAGTTGGGTGGCAGGGTGGCAGCTGAGTGGACCCTGAGCCCCAGACTACCTTGGCAGAGGGCAGCTCCTGAGAAAAGGCAATTGACATTTTGTGTGGGAAATAGCAGTCTTTGGAGGTCTTCTCAAGGGGCAGTGCAGGCCTATAGCGACAAGCAGAACCTGAAGCCATAGGTCTCTTTGACAAAGAACAGGAGACATCAAGCAATGCAAGAGAAATTGTGCCACTTCAATGGAGAAACCTCTTGTGTGTGTGTGTGTGTGTGTGTGTGTGTGTCTGTGTGTGTGTGTGTGTGTGTAGGAGGGCAGTATTCAGAAATTCTTTCTCTCGATTAGTCCTATTTTACTGGGCCAGGTCAGTGAAGTCACCTTGCAGTCCCATAGAGAAGGATAGACACTATCACCTTGGGTATGTTCAGTACTCTGTAAGGCCTCCAGTCCTTTGCTCAAAGATTCTGGCTCTGCTCAGACTGCATATCTGAACTTTTGACTTGTGTGTCTTGCACTGTGGCAGGTTGGATGTAGGGGGACATAAGATTGTGAGAAGCCTCAGGAGTCCTGTAACTGGGGACGCACAGGGGCAGGGTAAATCAGTACTAACACATACAGGCACTGTGTGAGGGTGAGTGTGTGTGGGGGTGGATGGGTGCGAGCTGTCTGCTGCTCGAGTGTGGGCATCCAACTTCTGACCACCTCCCATTTCCTACCCATGGGGTCTTTCACTCCAAATGATTTCCATTAGGCTTCAAGAGTCTCCCTGAAGAAAACTTGCTAAGTGCCTCACACAGAYCTCCAGCCGCCTCCACATCCTCCACTTCCAAGGAACTGACTTCAAGTTTTCTGCATTCAGCTTGGGGGCAAAACAGTGTCTATTAATTAAATTTTCATTTCTATTGATAATGGGACCCACAGGCCCTTCTTCTGAAGTGGACACAGACCTTTTGTGGCGTGTCCATCTCAGGGCTTGCTGTGCGAATTAGGTCTGATTGCAGTGTGAAGGGCCCTTCTTGAGGTTCTCTCTCTCNCTTGGTCATTCTGATGATTTTTTAATTTTTCTTTTTTTGCTTATTTATGTTTGTATTTCAATCACAATGTCCTTGAACAGCTAATACAGTGTTTAATAAAAGTGTTTAGTATTGATTTTATTTCAGCTAGGTCTTATCTCAGRCTGGTCTTGAACTATGYAACCGRGGACAAATTGAACTTCTGATTATCTTGACTCTACCTCCTGAGTGCTAGATTCACAGGCACACATCACTGGGTGGTTTATCTATATAATAACTCTAATTTCTGAGTTATTGTCAGCCTGACTTTATTGTTTGGCATGGCTGCTAGCTTTATGTAATGGTTACTTTTGTRTGTGTGTGTCTTGATGGCCTTTCATGGTAGGGTCCTACATGCATGTGCTTCATTGGTAGGAATTTTATAGTTCTTAGTTGAGAATATTTTTCTCCAGAAAGCCTTTGTGCTAGACTTCCTTCTGGATGCTGACACTTCTGGACTCTGCTGAGGCTCCATTYACAACAGGGCTKCAGTAGTTTCTTTGYGTGTCCCTGTGACTGCATAGTTGACAAGACAGCACCTTAAAGGAGGAAGTGGACTAGCAAGATGGTGACTTGGGGAAAGGAGATTGCCACCAAATCTGAAGTCCCAGTTCAATATCTGGGACCCACAGGGGAAGGAGAGAACTTCTACAGGTTGCTCTCTGACTTTCACAAGTGCATTGTGGCGCGCGCCGCATGCACACACACACACACACACATGCACACACACACACACACTCTTAATAAAGTGTAATCATTTCTCCTTAAATGAAGGGAAGGTATACTTTGGCTCACAGTTCAGAGGAATACAGTCCAACATGGCAGGGAAGGAACAGTGATTATGGCTTGGTCTGCAGCACCAATCAGGAAGCATAGAAGTGAGTTCCAGCACTCAGCAGACTTCTTTTTTCCCTTTTTTATTTAGCCTGGGACCTTAACCCACAATGGTGCTGCTTATCTTTACAGCAGGCATTCCCTTCCACAGTTAAGCCTCCCCAGAAGCATCCTTGGAGACACGCCCACAGGTGTATCTCCTGGGTGATTACAAGTATCAACCTGACAAGAGCAGCTTAGCTCCTCCCGCCTTGCTGGTGGCAAGGGCCCAGTGTCTCAGTTACAGGTCCCACGCCAGCTCCAGCACTCAGTGCCTCCTCTTCTTTCTATCTGCTATTGCAGACCCAGTTTAGCTCAGGTTTGTCTTCTTTGGCAGGAGAGGCGAAGAAAGAAAGCAACAGAACAGTAAACCAAACTCATCAATCTAGCCCTCACATGTCCTTTCAGGAACAGAGTTTCCATAGCTATTAAATGGTCAAGACTTCAGGGGCTCTTCCAGGAGGCTGCTAAGAATATGACGTCACTCATAAGAATTCTGGCTTCCAAATCAGTGGCAACCAAGACCCCAATAGTTCATTCGTCTGCTCTTCTTCTCTAAGGTGGTTGGCTGACCCCTTCCCATATGACTGTTGAGTTACAGCCCAAAAAGGCCAGTTAAATATTGTGTCCCAACAATTAAGGGACAGCTTGTTATAAATTTGTGCCAAATGCCGCATGAGCCAAACTTGAAACAAAAATTCTGTTTTACCAGCAAGCACACAAGGGAGAATGCAGGTATTCTAATGGCTTCTTCCCCACCCCCCAACCCCACTTTCTTTTTCAGTCTCAGACTTTTACTTATCCTACTGATCAGTATGGTAGGCATCCATTCCTCAGTTTAACCTCCCTGGACACAACCTCATGACATGCCCAGAGGTGTGTCTCCTAGGTGACTCTTAATGCCGACAGYTTCACAAGATCAACCATCATTGTGCAGTACGCTTAGCTGCAGAATGTGTGTGGAGGTGTGAGGACCACTTGCACTGTCAGCTCTCTTTTCTATCATGGGGGCTTAACAGCAAATGCTTTTACCTGCTGAGCCAACTTAGTGACACTTATTTATATAACCAGTTACCTTGGCTTTGTTTAGTTATCCTAATTAAAATCCAGCAGGCATTATGGGCTTTTGAATGTATAGCTATGATGTTTTCAAAACCATCATCTCTCTGTGGGCATCCCACCGACTGGAAGCCATAGGCAGATGAAATACATAACCTGCCCATGTGACTTAGCAGCAAGACTGGGATTTGAACTCAGGTCTCTCTGACTCTAAAAACAAGGTCCCCTCTCTTTAGCAAGATGGACTTGGCTACTTCCATGCTGGCGAGAAACCTAGTCTCCCACCACACACACACACACACACACACACACACACACACNAGGAGACATCAAGCAATGCAAGAGAAATTGTGCCACTTCAATGGAGAAACCTCTTGTGTGTGTGTGTGTGTGTGTGTGTGTGTGTCTGTGTGTGTGTGTGTGTGTGTAGGAGGGCAGTATTCAGAAATTCTTTCTCTCGATTAGTCCTATTTTACTGGGCCAGGTCAGTGAAGTCACCTTGCAGTCCCATAGAGAAGGATAGACACTATCACCTTGGGTATGTTCAGTACTCTGTAAGGCCTCCAGTCCTTTGCTCAAAGATTCTGGCTCTGCTCAGACTGCATATCTGAACTTTTGACTTGTGTGTCTTGCACTGTGGCAGGTTGGATGTAGGGGGACATAAGATTGTGAGAAGCCTCAGGAGTCCTGTAACTGGGGACGCACAGGGGCAGGGTAAATCAGTACTAACACATACAGGCACTGTGTGAGGGTGAGTGTGTGTGGGGGTGGATGGGTGCGAGCTGTCTGCTGCTCGAGTGTGGGCATCCAACTTCTGACCACCTCCCATTTCCTACCCATGGGGTCTTTCACTCCAAATGATTTCCATTAGGCTTCAAGAGTCTCCCTGAAGAAAACTTGCTAAGTGCCTCACACAGACCTCCAGCCGCCTCCACATCCTCCACTTCCAAGGAACTGACTTCAAGTTTTCTGCATTCAGCTTGGGGGCAAAACAGTGTCTATTAATTAAATTTTCATTTCTATTGATAATGGGACCCACAGGCCCTTCTTCTGAAGTGGACACAGACCTTTTGTGGCGTGTCCATCTCAGGGCTTGCTGTGCGAATTAGGTCTGATTGCAGTGTGAAGGGCCCTTCTTGAGGTTCTCTCTCTCAGCCTGATCACTCTCCATTCATCCCTCAACCACTTCAAATAGGTTAGCTGCCTTTCATTCTTTTTGCCCCGGGCCTTTTTTTTTTTTTTTAGGCGAAGTCCGAGATGCTCTTACTGAACCTGAGGCCTTGCACAAGCGGGAGACATTTTCCCAACATTCAGGCAGAAGGCCCTTCCCTTCCTTCCCTCCCTTCTCCCCTCCCCAATCCCAGGAGCAACCTCATTAAGGAAAGAGAGCAGATGGAATTCAGTGGTGCCCAGAGTGGGTATTTAGCAGCTTGCAGAAGCTAACTGCTAAACTTTCAGACATTTTGCCAGCTGCTTTTAAAAGACATAGTCATTATTAAAAATTAAATCATAGAGACTAAGCAATTAAATAATTTGTATCAAAGCCAAAAGGGGAGAGGTATTCAAAGATCATCGCTTGCTACTTGGTTTCCTAAAAGCCATTTCTTTATCAGAGGTGTCAGAGGTCGCAGAACCTCCTTGGGAGGCACAGGTGGGTCTGATGCTCTGCAAGCCTCCCTGTCTCTTGGACTTTGCAGGTCTGGTTTGTCAAGGGTGACAGGTGCCAGTGTGTCAACATCTGGCCACTGTGGGGTCCCACCCAAACTCTATTTACAAAGCAGACAGCAGAGACTTCTGATGGCACCTGAGCTGTTTCCCCCATGGTCTTGGACGGACCTGGTGAAGTACTCTTTGATGGGCATCACCTGTGGTGGCCAGAGGCAGCATGGTCAGCATGGTCTGCTCCTTGGGCAGCTCTCTGTGGAGCTGGCTTCCTTCTGCATCAGGACTTCAGCACGTGGAACCCCCTGTGGGATACTCTTCCTACCCTAAGCCCTACCCCCAACAGTGCTGTCTTCTTCTCCACTCTTTCATTCCCATCCCAGAGCTCCTGCCTTGAGGTCCTCCTGCCTTGGCTTCCCTGGATAATGGACAAGAAACTGTAAGATGCAATTAACCCTTTCTTCTCCATGTTGCTTTTGGTCTTGGTGTTTATCAACAGAGTATCAAACCAAAACAGCCCAGGATAATTTTTAGAGCAAAAAGGACTAGTATTTATAGTTCTGTGGGGGCAACGGTATTTAAAAAAATATTAACCATGCATCTTCATTTTTAAGCAAAATATTTAGGGAAAGCAACAAGAATTTTAGAAAACATCACTCTAAACACTTACCCAGGAAAGGAACTCACATCTTCTGCCCTTTCCATATTTAGTTAAAATAAAAATTAGTTTTGGCTTATTTGATCCTTATTCCTTCTTGTAGCATGATTATATTTCTTGTTTTTTTTATTAAGTTAAAATTCGTTTCCTAGCAAATATCTTTTTTAAAAAAAGTTTTATTTCTCTTTTATGTGTATGAGCATTTTGCCTACAGTTAGGTGTGAGTTTTGCCTGTTTGTAAGTATGCGCACCACAGGCATGCCTGGCACCCATGGAGGCCAGAAGAGGGCACTGGAATTGTTGGAACTGGAGTTACAGACAGTTGGAACCTGCCATGGTGGTGCAGGGAATGGGGGCTTAGATCCTCTTAATTGCTGAGCCATTTCTCCAGCCGTTAAAAAGCACGGGCTTTTAAATATGTATGTGTGTGACGTTAGTATTCATGCATGTGTGTAATGTGAGTATTGATGTGTGTGCATGTGTGTGCATGTGCCTGTACAGATGTACAGATATGTACATGCCACAGCATATGTGTGGCACTCTTAGGACAACCTCAGGGTTTGCTTCCACCTTGTCTGCTGTTGGTCGCCATGCCATACACCAGTCTCATCGACTCAYGAACTTTGGGAATTCTCTTGTCTTTGCCTCCCATCTCTCACTGGGTTGACAGGTTCCCACGCTGGTGCAGCAAGCCCTTTATCCAGGGAGCCATTTCCCGAGACCCCTGACAAATGCCTGTCAGATGCTCTTTAGTGACTCAGATCTGTGGTGCCAGAATTTTTATGTTTTGTTTATAAAATTGCTTTTTTCTTTTTTTAAAAAATCGTCTTCCTGTGTACAAATTTTAGCTTCACAGTTATTTTCTCTCAGTGCTGAGAAGGTGCTGATCCACTGTCTCTGATTTCCACTGGCAATGTTGAGAAGTCTGTTGACAACAGTTCAGTCTTTTTGTAGATTGTCTTTGCTTTCTAAACCCTAATTTTAGAAAAAGTTTTTATTTATTTATATGTTTGTGATTTTTGCCTGCATGTATTTATATACGTTGGATGTATATAATGCCTGCCAGATGCCAGAAGAAGGGTGCCAGATTCTCTGTCACCAAAGTTANCACATGGGGCTGACAGTGCGAGGGCTGAGGGTCTGTAACGTTTGGGAGGCAGGGCAGCTGCAGCAGAGTGCGGAGAGCTCACACTCTGAAGTGTGAATRTGAAGCAGGGAGATCACAGTAGATGTAAGGTGAGGATTGAAGCTTTCAAAACCCAACCCCRGTGACACACTTCCTCCCCAGACAGAGCCACCGACTGCAGACCAGTGTTCAAGTGCACAAGACTATACRGGACGTTTCTTATTTGAGCCATTATAACCACTAACTTCCTTGGCTGCCTTTATCACCTTGAATAGACCCAGTGACCCCTTGACTCTACCGCTATGCCACAGTACCATGAGAAGAACACTAGTTGGGTGAATGTCCTCAACTTAAAACCTGGAGGGAGCGTTGATGGGGATACACATGGGGTAGTGAGGGAGGAGGTGAGTACCTGATCAGTGAATCAGCCCAGGGAATCAAATCACTGTCACATCCCAATCCGAGGTGCATAGATCGCCAGGGAACTAGGTCTAACTGCAGAAGGCCAGGCCCCACCTAGGWGACTGAATCCATGGCCACACTGTAACCAGAGACATGGGCTACAAAGAAGCTGTAGGTAGGGCAGGCCTCAAGCTCCTGAGAGGAGGTGATTAGTCACGTAACTGTTTTCTYGTGTCTTAGTCGGGATTTACTTGTTAGGAACACAGAAATGCAGTTGTCACCTCAGGGAAAAATAGAAGAGTTGGTTCTTATGGAAATGAGAAGATGGCTGGTTCCCCTGTGGGAAATCCAGAGAAGCCTTGTAGATACAGGGAGTCCCCAGATGGCCCCAGAAGCCTTCCTTACTCAGTGTTGGGCTTCCTACAATTGACTTGTATCACTTACATTGCTATTGAAATGGCTTCAGCCTTGCTTCCTCTTGGATCAAGTACCTTCTGGTGCTCTGGAAAGTCTTATGGGAAGGACTGTGTAGAGAGAAAGCAAGAACTTCCCCCAACAGCAACAGTCCCTGCCTGTCTCAGGGTTTCTATTCCTGCACAAACATCATGACCAAGAAGCAAGTCGGGGAGGAAAGGGTTTGTTCAGTTTACATGCTGAATCATGACTAAAGGAAGTCAGGACTGGAACTCAAGCAGGTCAGGAAGCAGGAACCGATGCAGAGGCCATGGAGGGAATCTCCTTACAGGCTTGCTCCCCCTGGCTTGCTCAGCCTGCTCTTATAGAACCCAAGAATACCTGGCCAGAGATGGCACCACCCACAAGGGGCCCTCCCCCCTTGGTCACTAATTGAGAAAATGCCCCACAGCTGGATCTCATGGAGGCGCTTCCCCAACTGAAGGTCCTTTCTCTGTGATAGCTCCAGCCTGTGCCAGGTTGACTCACAAAACCAGCCAGCACACTGCCTCACTGTGATGTCACTGCTCTTCTCCATCCTGAGCTGTTTCTTCCATAGCTCTGCCCTGTTGTGTGTGTGCCACTCTCTTGTCTCCACGGATCACTTTTCTCAGTTTTCTTTTTGTTTCCTTATCTGATTATTCTTTAATTGGTAACTGGTCAAACGTGATGTCTGCGTCAGTGCTCTATTGCTGTGAAGAGACACTGTAAACATGGAAACGCCTTTGAAGAAAGCATTTAATTGGGGACTTGTGCACACTTTCAGATGGTCAGTCCATTATGATCATAACAGAGAGCATGGGGCTGGAGCAGTAGATGAGAGCTACACCCTGATCCACAGAGAGGGGAGAGGGAGAGGGGGAAAGCAGAGAAAGAGGGGAAGGGGGGGTAATGGGGAGAGGGAGAAAGACACTGGGTCTGGCTTGGGCTTTTGAAATCTCAAAGCCCACCTCCAGTGACACAGGTCCTCCAACAAAGCTAATTCTTTTAGCTTTACTCCCTGGTGGTTAAGCATTCAAATATATGTGCCTATGGGAATCATTCTTTTCTTTAAAGATTTATTTATTTATTTTATGTATATGAGTACACTGTAGCTATATAGATGGTTGTGAGCCAACCATGTGGTTGCTGGGATTTGAACTCAGGACCTTCAGAAGAGCAGTCAGTGCTCTTAACCACGGAGCCATCTCACCAGCCCCTATGGGGATCATTCTTTTTTTTTTTTTTTTTTTTTTTTTGGTTTTT
>BDUI01002591.1:30953-44310 GCA_002335545.1 Apodemus speciosus | reverse complement strand
CTCTGGGCAAAGCCTAGGCACAACTTCCGGTTGACCTAAAAGGATCCAGAAGCCTTAGAAGGTGAAAGGACAGGGCCAGGCCTAACCAGTGACACGTGAAAGGCCATCTATTGGGGCTAGGGCCCCAGCCCAGGCATGATTATTTAAAAGTATTCAATTCTGAAATTTTTAAAAAGCTTATTCTAGAACATTTCTGTCAGCCCAAAAGAAACCTTTCTATTTTGCTGGATACTTTGGATTTTCTCCCTTTCCAGTCCCTGATAAGCAGAAATTAAACCCCTCCTGTCTCTATGGACTTGTTCATTTTCTATATTCCATATAAATGAAATTCCATGATGTGCAGTCTTGGGTTTCTGACTGCTTCCACAGAGAAAAATGTTTTTACAGTTCACTCTCATTCTGGCAGGTTGGCACATTGTGCCTGTCTGTTGCCAAGTGACCATTCATCATGGATTATTGATACCTTCTTCATTTTGATTATCTGCTCATCAGTTGATGAACAGTCTCGATTGTTCTTATTCTTTGACTAACTAGGAATAATTGATCAAATGCATACCTGTGCAAATCCTTTGTGAGGATGTTCTGGTGTATGTGTGTATGTGTATGTATGTGTGTGTATGTGTGTGTGTATGTGTGTGTGTGTGTGTGTGTGTGTGTGTGTGTGTGTGATCAGACCCTCTTTAGAGCATGCAGCTCCAAGGACATCCCTGGGTTAGATGTTTCTGGGCTCCTGTTCTATCCTCTAGTTCACAGATCAGCATTTTAAAGATGGGCCAGTAATAGCAGAGCCTCTCTCTACTGCTGAATGCCAACTAGTGCATAAGTTGATCTGCCTTTAATTTCATACCTTAGACACGACTTCAGGTAAAAAATATGAGCCTGAGGAATGGCCTTGGGGACAGAGTGTGGTAGCCTTCATTTCCAGAATGCCCCTGAGTAGAATGTCATAATCATGTGCTATAATTAATACACGACGCTGCCTAGCCTGGGCTGAGATTCACGTGTGGGTCTCAGGAGGCACATGTATCTCAGCAGAGCGCCAGTTCRTGGGTTGTAGCTCATGTTATCCACGGTGTTCTCAGAGTGTCTGTGCATGAGCCTGGAACCCTGAGGCCAGGGCTGAGAAGGATCTGATTCAGCCACTTCTATGCCTGAGAGGTCTGCTCCTGGAGACACAGGGCACAGGGTAAGGATACCACAAATCTAAGTTCCCAACTCTGAATTTATGTCTATGAATATTTACCCAGATGGTCTGGTGGTATCTGAGAACCCAGGGCCTAGAATCAGGAATAAAGATAGAATTTACCTCCATTGCTTTATAAAGATTAACTAACCAGTTGATTCTTCTTTCTTGTGTTGTTGCCCARGCTGTCCTTGAGCCTATGATCCTCTGGCTTTTGGCTCTTGAGTACTGGAATGAGCCGCACCATCACGCTCACTYCAAGAACCTCATAGTTTTACTATGTTACTGTGAGCAGATTCTTTCACCTTCTAAGTTGTGAGATGCAGGACAAAGTGATGCTGCCTTATCTGGTTGCCCTGGGCGGTTGAATAAATCAACACGAAGTGGCTCTGCCAATTTTCAGCAAAGCCTAGGAGTTCTCGTTGGCCACTCTGTCACCCTCCTCTTCTAATGACACACACTGGCCTGCCCTTCCTAGATTCCACTGAAGTCCACACCCCTTCTGTTTTGTCTTGAGCAGCCCTGACCTCTGCCCACAGGAACTGAGATGAATCCYCAAGTGGGTCACATCCCTTACCACATTGTGGCTGGCCTCCTCTCCCTTCCACACCTCAGCCAACATCTATTCGTCCTGTTGGAGGAGTCAGTGCCTATGCCCCACCAGCCCTGCTGGGTCATATTTCTCACCATGGCTCTTGTTACATCACAGTTGCTGCAGGAACTCACAGGTGACCTTTAGAAGTATACATAGCTCCTTCACTGCCCTTCACTATGGGACTAAAGATGGCTATTCCTTCTGCCTTTCTGTTGCCCATGGAGGGCTCTGCAGCTGTCTGAACATATTCATGTTCCATGCATATCTATGCAGCTATCCCAGGACCCACAAACCCTGCTTGACCTAAAGGCTCTGCTGCACCTGCCTTCCAGCCCCACCTCTTGCTTAACACCTGACACTTTGGTCTCCCCGCTACCAAAGCCTTGTTCTGATCTCCATGGTGAGTTTCAGGATGTCTAAGGGGTCACAGCCTACATCCAGGCCCCAGCTCAGCCTGTACACTTGGCCAGTACCTATTTGATGAGGTCCAATCTGTGATCTCAGGACTGAGCCTTTTGGAGCTGTTCAGTTGACACGAATGAAGTGTAACTTAATTTTTTTTTAAAAAATCGATATTATTTTCAAGCAGTTTCTTGACTGGGAGGGAGGGGCAGTATAGCACAGGATGGGAAAGAGGAGGTAAGGTAGCTTTGGCTGCTGATGAGGTAGCCTGGCCAGAAGGTGASTAGAGGATGTAGAGAAGAGAAAGAACAGTAGTCACTCAACTTAGAATGAGCATCAGTCTGACTTTGCTGAGGTCAGTGGAAGGAGCCAATGCTCAAGTCCAAACAGGCCATCACACTGCCCTTGGGATCAACTCAAGTCTGTAGTTCAAGGGGTTGGATACCAACCCCAGGGCTGCTGGACCATGGCCAGTGCCCTGTTTTCTGATGATTCTTACACATCCGTTTGTATGTCTGGGCTCAGAATGAAGCATCCAGCTGCAACGGCTTCCTTCAGATTCCATGGTGTTTTGTTTGAGGGGAGAATGAATCCAGGGCTTCTTATAGGCTCTCCTTGCTCTGTCAGCCACAAAATAAATTAGACAGGTCAAACGTTGTAGATTTAATCTCACTGTGAACTGAAAACATAGTAGCACTCCTTGCCATCTGAGAATCTGCGAGTGCCTGGTGACCCCCCGATGAACCGGAGGGGCCGGGGCAGCCAGCAGGTGCAGCTGGAGCCTACTCAATGTGACATTCACCTAGATCCTTTGTGCCCTCCTGAGAACTGCTGCGGAGTGCTTGGAACTGAATACTCCAGGGCTTTCCCTCCGGCTCACAATTACCTGTACAAGGTAGAAAAAAGAAAACGGAAAATGAGAGAAACGAAGGAGGGAAAAGGAAAAGGAAGAAGGGGAGGGTCTGAGCGGGAAGGGCTTGGAGTCCTCAGTGGAGTGGAGGAGGCCATGATAGTTCCTGTTAAAGGCAGAGGTTGGCAGAGGAACCAATGGGAGACGAGGGAATGAGAAGCAACCAATGAAGGCAGTTGGGTATTTTCTGCTTCCTGTTGCTTTTCAGGAACAACTGTATGCTTGGCTGGATGACTGGCTTGGAGGGCATGGAGGAGAGAGGGGGACTCCAGTTGTAAAGAGTTATGGAGTGGCCTTGGCTGTATGTTCTGAGGCCTAGTGAATCCGATGCATTTGGACATCTGTCATTAAAAACTATTCCAGACAGGGTTAGCTACTATGAGTTGGTATACCCAGCAGGGCCCACTAGCACCTGGGGGCTCTTGTTATTGGACAGACCAAGGCTTGGGAATGGAAAACATATTTCTTTCATGGTGGATACCAGTCTGTGAAATGTCTTTTGGAAGATGCCCTATCTCAGGTTTTCCTGGGCACAGTATCTGATGGGGCTGGAAAAGTCCCTGAACCATCAGGTCAGGTCAGGCCTGAGCTAGACTATGACYGGCTTCAATCTGATCCCAAGACATGCCAGAGCTTTAGGGCTTGAGACTACTGAGAAAGAGAGACTTTAATACCCTGAGACACAGACTTCATGCAAAGCCAGGGAATCCCAGTGCTTCTAGTTCCATCATTTAGAAGTCAGTATAGTTAGCTGATTACACCTAAGGTGATGTTCATGTCTGAGACACAGCCATCAGTGAGAGACTTGACAGACAGTGGGAGAGGAGTCGGGGTGACAAGGCTTTCCTGATCAGCACCTCCAAGCAGATGGCACCTTATGAAGTCAGGCTGYAGGCTCAAACCTAATTTGGTTAACACATTGTATTTTGACAGGATTTCCCATTAAAGAGAAAGAAACAGTCTTCTGATATTCAGCATAGACCAGGCTCCACAGTTACCTATGCAGAGGGAAGAAGAGAATGGGCATAGTGTCTAGGGCAAGAGGGGATGTTGAGTGGCAGTGGGGATYGGGCCAGGGGTTCATTTATCAAGAGAGCCAGGCTTGGGAGACCCCAGGGCTGCTTGAACATACTGTGTCCTCAGTAGGCCTCATAGACACTAGTAACGGTGATATCCAGGAARAGTTTWGGCTAACCCATCAAACCAGCCACTCCTTTCAGCAAGGTAACCTTCAGCCACTCTTTTTCCCAAGGTAACCTTCCCAACCACAGGCCAGCAAGAAAGTGATAGGGGTGAGTGACCAGGGGTGGGGGGCTCCTCCTGAGTCACTGAGCTTCATTTCAGTTCACATGCCACTTAGAGCCTCAGGAATACCACCTCTGAGGAGAAGAAAGGTGGTCACCAAAGGGGTATGAGGTATGGATACTATGGCTTGGATCTGAAGTGTCCCCCAAGGCTCATATGCTAAGACTTGGTCTCTAATCAATGACACTATTTTATGAGATGGTGGCACCTTTAGGAAGTACAGCCTAGTAGAGGGAAGTGAGGTCAGGATGCACCCTTGAGGGAGCCATTGTGACTCTGATCCTTGCTGTTTTCCTTTCTACTTCCTGGTTCCTAAGAGGTAAACAGGTCTCCTCTGCCATGTATTCCTGCCACATCTTGCACAACGATAGGCCCCAAATAACACAACCAAATGATCATGGATGAAAACCTCTGAAACCAGGAGCCAAAATAAGCCTTTTTACTTTTTAAGTTTATTGTTTCTGGCATTTTGTCATAGTAACACAAAGCTAACTAGCATAATGGACTCCAYTTGGGCGAGCAATCAGGTAAGTTGCCAAGTTATCTTTCTACCTCTCCTGTCCCCAGATGACCTTTGGCAGCTTCAGGATCACAGATCCTATCCTAGAGGCTAGAAAAGAGTGTGATGGTCCTGCTAATCCTCCCGACCTCCAGGATCACATTTTTCTGGCTCTGTCAAGGAATCATGAGTAAGGAGTCTATTGYTTATCTCTTCCCCTCAGTGCCTCACATATAATAGGTACTCAGGAAATGTATTTTGACTGAAAATGTCCTGGGAACCTGTATCCTCTTTCTTTATATGACGGCATGGAAGCAGTCCTTTCTCTTGGACTAAAGTGGTTGTTATTCACAAAGTATAGGCTGAGTTTCACCATGGCTCACACATACTGTGAMGTCACTGTCACCCTTAATGGCTTTTCTTCTTGGTTGTGGCCACTGAGTGTCTACATTTTTTGTGGCACTGTCCAAGCCACAGGGACAGAGTCACTTTTGGGGCGCCCACCATCTGGGTCTATAGGCAGTTGGTTGAAAGTGATCCCAAGACCCTGTAGATAGAGTCTCCATAATTCAGTGTCTTCATCCTTCCCACACCTACCCATACCCACTGGAGAATAGTGGAAGCCATGGCTCTGTGAAGTCTGTGGCTTTCCTGGCCACAGGTACCATTGGCGTGAAGTAGAATTTGACCAGCCCTATCATGGAGGCTCAGAAGCCTTGCTCTAGAGATGTGTGTGTGTGTGTGCGGGGGAGTGGAGAGGAGCCATCTCCATGGAGGAATTAGGAGAGACATGAATGTGCTGGGGAAGATCTTTACATGACAGGTGGAGGTTGTATCTGTGTACAGGAAGATAGGGTACAGCCTGGCAGCAGGCCCATGGTGGCTGCGTACAGGATGGTAGGGTACAATGCAGCCTGGCAGCAGGCCCAGGGGGTCTCCACTGTTCGATCTGAATGAGGACCATGTGTGTGGGAGGAGGTCCCTGTGGGGTCGTCATGCTGAGGTTCTGACCCAGTAACACAGAAAGCATTCTGCAGAACACTGGGAGAGAAGATCCAAGGCAGCCCAGTGCAGCTGTGGGTAGTATCTGATTCAGGGGTAGAAGTAAGCCCTCTCTCTCTGTTTTGTTGACATCAAGAGTGCTATCTGAGATTTAAGGCTAACTAGTATTCTACTTAAATTTTTTAGAAAATATTTTGAGGTTATGATACAATTCTCATCAATTTCTTCCTTCCTTTCTCCAAAATCTTCCATGTACCCAATCTCTCTTGTTCTCTTTCAAACTCATTGGTTCCTTTTCTTTTTCTTTAAGTGTGTGTGTGTGTGTGTGTGTGTGTGTGTGTGTGTGTGTGTTTGTGTGTGTTCTTGAATATATAAAAAACAACCTGCTTAATGTGTAAAATGTTACATGTTTACATTTTCAGGGCTGACAATTTGGTACTGAATAACCAGTGTACTCTTGCCTGGGGAAGACTATTTCTCGTGCTCTCAGCTTCCTTAGCTGCCTATAGTTTTATGTCTAGGGCTGAGTCCTGTGGGCTTTCCCCACCTTCCATATTAGCATTGACACTATGTTTGTTCAGGTCATGTTTAGTTCACCATGTTGATGGGATATGGGTGTAGGCTCCTGATATTTCTAGGAGACACAATCTCACATCAAACTTCTTATTTCTCTGGCTCTTACAATTCTTTCAGCCTTCTCTTCCAAAATGATCCTTGAACCTTGGGTGCAAGAGTTGTAGATGTATGTATCTATTGGGGCTGGGCTCTATGGCTGTGTTTGTTTGTAATAGTCACCATTTGTTGTAAAGATAGGTTTCCTTATTAAGGGGTGAGAACCATACTTATCAGTGGGAATACGTGTTTAGAATGTAATTACAGACTTTCTGGGTAAGCTTGTAGGTTCTCCTCCAAGATCCATGGCATCACTAGCCTCTTGGCTCCCACAAAGGTTGTGCCATTTTTGAGGAAAATGTGGATCTGGTATGGCTACCCAGATTCAGAAGGTGGCCTGATCTTGGTTTCTTCTATTGTCAAATGTGATGCAAAGCTGGAATCTTTTTTTTTTTTTTGAAATAGGGTTTCACTGTGTAGTCCTGGCTGTACTGGAACTAATGCTACAGACCAGACTGGCCTCGAACTCACAGAGATCTGACTGCCTTTGCTTCCTGAGTTCTGGGATTAAAGACTTGTGCCACCACCCCCTGGCAGAGCTGGACACTTTAATTTAAAAGAAAATTTTACAGTGCTGGCAATTGAATGCAGAACATCTCATGCTAGACAAGAGCTCTGTCACTGTGCCCTATCCCAAGTCCTTAGATACAGTCTTCGGGAGCTATTTAAGAGGGCCTGGAGCCTCCCTGTCAATTCCCAGCACCCACTGGCCATTTAACAAAGAGCCACTTGTCAGAAATTCCTCCAGTGGCCACTGTTGACATTGCTGTCTCTCTGTGTTAAGTCCCTGTCCCTGATATGAGGGACAGTTTAAGACATGCTCAGGACCTCTGCTGTCACTCTTCCTTTGGGGAGAAGCCGACTAGGGCCTGACTGAGCAGGGCTGGTCGTCAGGCCATTTCTTTCTGGGTGACACTCAGTAAGTGGCAGGTGATCCTTTCGCTAATCCCCTTGCTGCCCTGAGAGGCTCACGGTAACAGATATCCCTGTGAATGCCAAAGAACCTGATCGAGTTACCTGAGGAGGCTGGGCCTTCTTCCTGCTCTTNGGGGGAGTGGAGAGGAGCCATCTCCATGGAGGAATTAGGAGAGACATGAATGTGCTGGGGAAGATCTTTACATGACAGGTGGAGGTTGTATCTGTGTACAGGAAGATAGGGTACAGCCTGGCAGCAGGCCCATGGTGGCTGCGTACAGGATGGTAGGGTACAATGCAGCCTGGCAGCAGGCCCAGGGGGTCTCCACTGTTCGATCTGAATGAGGACCATGTGTGTGGGAGGAGGTCCCTGTGGGGTCGTCATGCTGAGGTTCTGACCCAGTAACACAGAAAGCATTCTGCAGAACACTGGGAGAGAAGATCCAAGGCAGCCCAGTGCAGCTGTGGGTAGTATCTGATTCAGGGGTAGAAGTAAGCCCTCTCTCTCTGTTTTGTTGACATCAAGAGTGCTATCTGAGATTTAAGGCTAACTAGTATTCTACTTAAATTTTTTAGAAAATATTTTGAGGTTATGATACAATTCTCATCAATTTCTTCCTTCCTTTCTCCAAAATCTTCCATGTACCCAATCTCTCTTGTTCTCTTTCAAACTCATTGGTTCCTTTTCTTTTTCTTTAAGTGTGTGTGTGTGTGTGTGTGTGTGTGTGTGTGTGTGTGTGTTTGTGTGTGTTCTTGAATATATAAAAAACAACCTGCTTAATGTGTAAAATGTTACATGTTTACATTTTCAGGGCTGACAATTTGGTACTGAATAACCAGTGTACTCTTGCCTGGGGAAGACTATTTCTCGTGCTCTCAGCTTCCTTAGCTGCCTATAGTTTTATGTCTAGGGCTGAGTCCTGTGGGCTTTCCCCACCTTCCATATTAGCATTGACACTATGTTTGTTCAGGTCATGTTTAGTTCACCATGTTGATGGGATATGGGTGTAGGCTCCTGATATTTCTAGGAGACACAATCTCACATCAAACTTCTTATTTCTCTGGCTCTTACAATTCTTTCAGCCTTCTCTTCCAAAATGATCCTTGAACCTTGGGTGCAAGAGTTGTAGATGTATGTATCTATTGGGGCTGGGCTCTATGGCTGTGTTTGTTTGTAATAGTCACCATTTGTTGTAAAGATAGGTTTCCTTATTAAGGGGTGAGAACCATACTTATCAGTGGGAATACGTGTTTAGAATGTAATTACAGACTTTCTGGGTAAGCTTGTAGGTTCTCCTCCAAGATCCATGGCATCACTAGCCTCTTGGCTCCCACAAAGGTTGTGCCATTTTTGAGGAAAATGTGGATCTGGTATGGCTACCCAGATTCAGAAGGTGGCCTGATCTTGGTTTCTTCTATTGTCAAATGTGATGCAAAGCTGGAATCTTTTTTTTTTTTTTGAAATAGGGTTTCACTGTGTAGTCCTGGCTGTACTGGAACTAATGCTACAGACCAGACTGGCCTCGAACTCACAGAGATCTGACTGCCTTTGCTTCCTGAGTTCTGGGATTAAAGACTTGTGCCACCACCCCCTGGCAGAGCTGGACACTTTAATTTAAAAGAAAATTTTACAGTGCTGGCAATTGAATGCAGAACATCTCATGCTAGACAAGAGCTCTGTCACTGTGCCCTATCCCAAGTCCTTAGATACAGTCTTCGGGAGCTATTTAAGAGGGCCTGGAGCCTCCCTGTCAATTCCCAGCACCCACTGGCCATTTAACAAAGAGCCACTTGTCAGAAATTCCTCCAGTGGCCACTGTTGACATTGCTGTCTCTCTGTGTTAAGTCCCTGTCCCTGATATGAGGGACAGTTTAAGACATGCTCAGGACCTCTGCTGTCACTCTTCCTTTGGGGAGAAGCCGACTAGGGCCTGACTGAGCAGGGCTGGTCGTCAGGCCATTTCTTTCTGGGTGACACTCAGTAAGTGGCAGGTGATCCTTTCGCTAATCCCCTTGCTGCCCTGAGAGGCTCACGGTAACAGATATCCCTGTGAATGCCAAAGAACCTGATCGAGTTACCTGAGGAGGCTGGGCCTTCTTCCTGCTCTTYCCCAAATGGAATGTATTGAGATAAAGGCACCTTGACACAAGCTACCATCTCCCAAGAGGCTGCTCTGCAAAGGAAATGGGATTTCCCCTAAGCTGCGGCAATATTACTTTTTGATTTTCTGTGAAGCATTCCACCAAATGCTGCCACACACCTGCTATGATTGTGTGCTGGGGGTGGGGCAGGGAGAGTCCTGGGGCTTACCTGCTTCCTACTGTGGCTATGGCCTTGAATCTAAGGCCAGACTAGCCTTGAATCTTGGGGAATTTCACTATCAAAATTCTTCATTTTCCCATCAGGATAAAGGATGGTGTGTTGCCTGTGAAGCTACCACGTTTCAATKTATCGATGGCAAATAGGAAACCAAATGACCATGTGATTGTCTGTGAGTGTATGCCTGGGTYCAGATTCCTTCCACTTGGCTTACAGAAGGCATCCCTGTGGGGCAGAAAGAGCCTTGGGCCAGTCCCTGGAGCCTTGGCTGTCGGCTTCTCAATGTCTCTCCTGCTCTGTGGTGACCTTCCCATGGCCCCTTTGCAGGCTGTTCTGTAAAACAGTTAATGGAAAAAGATCACTCAGGTTTAAAGTGGGATTTTTTGTTGTTTTCAAATAAGAACACAAGATGCACAGTTAGACCTGAACACTCAGTTATGCAAGGAAAAAATATTAGTATAAGTATGTCCATTCCATCATTTGGAGTACAATTTGTACTAAAGAAATGATCTGTTTCTTATCTGAAAGCCAAGTAGCATTTAAGTTTAGGGTTTGATGGTACTACTTTTTAATTTTATCATTTGATTTTTATTATTTTAATTAGCTTATCAAGTAGCAGGNTTCTAGCTTGCTCTTGTCAGATATTTATCTGGTCACTGTAATGTCCCTAATAGAGGCACTGAGGGAACATAATGAGGATGTGGGGGCAGTGACTGTCCTGGCCTGAATCTGTTGGCTACAGCTCAGGCAATGAGCAGACATCCCATATCTGACTGCAAGGGGACAGAGTCTTTTATTCAAGTGTCTTATGGCTGCTTAATATTGAGCGAACCCACTGACTGAGTTTATTTCCCCTTTACAGAATCAGTTTTGTTTGTGTGGTTGAATTTTGTAGATTTAACTTGCCCGCCGAAAGTTTCCACCATAGATGCTTCCTGTGGGGAAAGTTTCACTAGATATAAGAATGCCAGTTGATTGTAAAATTATTGCTTTGGTCATTCAGGGCATTTGGGGTAAAAGAAAAAAAGGAGTGAAATCTTTGCGATGTCTAAGTCTCTGTGTACTGAGATCTAGACATGCCTCCAGTGTTGATGTTATCTTCTCCAAATGTGTTCCTCCAACCCATCCAGGCGGTTAGAGGTTGACACTCTCACATGTCCCTGAAGCACTCCTTAGCAGACTTGAGATAAGCCTGGGAATTTTGAGCTTACAGCCCTTTTGCATGTTAAATTTGGAGCTCTGTATCACATCCGCAACAGCTTCACTCTTCTGGCTCTGAGCTCCCTGTCCTGATTTGTCATGAACATCTCTGTTTAGAGCAAAGTTTGATCTTGGGGCAGGGAGATAGCTTGGTTAGTAAGGTGCTTACTAAGCAAGATTACTGAGTTCAAATCTCGACTGCCCATGTAAAAAAGGCCAAGTGAAATGATGCAGCTTTATTCGAGACCACGATTGGTGTGGGAACCTCAAAGCTGCTGCCTGCACAGGCTTCATGGATGACTCCAAACACAGCATACCAACAGTCCAAGTGTGAGAGCTTGCCTTTCTGCTGTGTCTCCTTCCCYGGAGCCCTCTATCTGAGTGAGCAGCCAGCACGTGTGACAGGTGCCTTCTTCTCTCTCCTCTTTCATATCGCATAAACTACTGAATCCTGAGATTCCATCTCAGAAGCACCCAAACTCAATCCAATGGATCTGTTCACCTCTGTCCTCAGCAGCGTTGACCATAGCTCCCCTCTCCTCAGCTGGTCTCCCTGCCCCACTTCTTTGGGCTTAATAACTTGTGTACACTAGCCACAGGGGGGTTCTCTGCCTAAATGGTCATTCTGATCTGCTCATACCCTTTGGCAGATTGAGAATGCTGAGTGACTGCTGGTATGCTTGAGACAAAGCAGTTCCTCTCCATCATGTCCAGGGAATGCTCCCTCTCCATCTGCTGCTTCTCCACTCTCCTCCCACACCAGGCTTCGTCCACACTTGCTTTTTCTTCTCCTTGCTAAGCCTGAGCACTTTAGACATCTCCTAATACATTGGAATACCGAGTGTGCCCACGCTTCTCCTCTACACAATCTGCTTAGCAGCCCAAGTGTCTCAGTTCCTACACTGCACCCTGTGCTCCGCTACCTCACACACATCTCAGCAGCAGCACTGTTTTGTGACTGCAAGCAGCTTCTGTCTTTGATATAGTACCTGTCCCCTGTGTGAGAATAGCCCAGTCACCTGACTGTTCTTCTCTGGGTCCCTATAAAGGCAATCAAGGACTTGATTCTGTATGTGGCATGTGAGTCAAATCTTTGAAAACAGAAAGCATTTTTACCCTCCAATGACCATTTCAATGGCTCAAACTCGTGGTCAAATGAGGATTAACACAGTCTTTCTTGGTTTTAATTAGAGAGCCTTTGGTGACCAGCAAAGGCAAAGTCAGGCATAGACCTTTGAATGTCAAGGCTAACCAGGTGGGTGAGGTTCCCCAGAATGGGCATCAAAGCCCAACTGGAATGTATTAAGATCAGGATGTAGCCCCTCAAGAGAAAGGTTCCATTCTCTTGCTGTGAGTTCCACAGCTGAGCAGCATTGGAAGACACCACTGAGGAGAGGAGGCAGCTGGGCGTGGGCTTGTTGGAGAAGAATCTCAAAGATAACTCAGTTGTTTACATGGATTAAACATTTAGGCAACTTTTTTTCTCTAATTACATTTGTKTATTTGTGGAATATTTGGTAGAACACKATTTGTAAATAAATACTTCAGAAAAAATACTTTTGATTTTCAAGACCAAACATTCTGAGTAGTTGTCTGGGTCTCTGGGAGACTTCTAGATTTCTGAAGGTGAGTTTGGAATTGTCTGAYGTCTGACACCTTCTTGCCTTGTTCCTTTTTTGTAAAGAGGTGTGGATCATTGACAGTGGTCTTCCTTGGCTGGAAGCTAGCAGAAGACTGCCATCTATAGACCCTTGACCTGATTACACACTGCTTGACAGTGCAACTCTAGGGGTCTGGGTTTCTCAGCAGTCTTCAACACTCACCTCCCAGGGTCTGCTGTCAGGTTTTACAGTAGCCTCTACCCTTTGGTTAAAGTCCTCTGGCTTGTTTTGCAGAGAGTCATTGAAAGGGTTTGTCATAAGAAAGACCAGAGAATCTTCTTTAAGAATCTTTCCTTGACCTTGCGGGAAGGCAGGGCATGTCCAGCTTCCCCTTTTGCTGAGAAGAACTGGGATCATCATATGTCATTGTTGCACCACATCACCAAAGGCCTCAGGGTGGAGTGGGGCACTATATGGTGCTGAATGACCATGTTGCCGTTAGGTATGTGTGTGTGCCTTTTGTGTTTGTGTGTGYTATCTATATGTCCCAGACCTTCTACATCCAATGCACACATCTCCCATTGAGCTGCACTCCAGCCCCAACCATCACCTGATASAGCAAAACTAGGCTCTCAGCAGAGGGTGGCAGAGAGAGGTGCAGAGGTCTCCAAAAGCAGGAAATTGAATCTGGCTCAAGGTTGATGCCCAGAGCTCAGAGCCCCACCATTCTTAACCGATTTCCCCTTAAACTGT
>BDUI01002591.1:0-16421 GCA_002335545.1 Apodemus speciosus | reverse complement strand
GTGTCCCTCATGGTGGCTCCATTCCTGGTTTCAGTCCCACAGGGATGAACACTATGCTGTAGGATTCCCACTGCAACCAGCCACTTCCCACAGCCCCCTGACCCCACATTACTTGGGCTGTCTGTCTTGCCTCAACTGGGCAAGTGTGTTTCCATAAGGGCTGGTGGAGTCTCATAGTTAGGCTTGCCTATGGCTGGTGCAGGCCCAGATGCCCAGAGCAGCATAATTAATACCCAGCACACAGCCAAGACAGTGGTGGCAGGGCATCTGGGGTTCACCAGATGGCTCTCAGAAGCCTATGGGATATTCTCCCAGAAGCATCTTATGGTCTGGATCTTTGTCTCAAGAAGGGGGGGAGGGTTTGGGTGGGGATGGCCGTTCCACCCAGAGATCAAACAGTCAAGGGAGCTGATCAAAAGCTTTGCATTTCACATCACAATCCTTGGAGTGTGGATTTCTCTTCCTTACAAAATGCCYGCAAGAATCTCTCTCTTGTGAAGTCCCTAAATCTAAACCTCAACCAGCAGATTCCAGCGGTGGCTCAGAGGAACCAGCCTGCCACGGAGCCTCTGATGAAGGAATCAGTCAGGAATTCATAAAGTATTTATCTAGCTGCCAAAWGCAGACCCACCCTCCCTTTCTTGTATGTTAGAATTGATGCAAAGTTTCCGAGACAAGCCTGCGATTGCGGCTGTCACCAAACAATGCCATATTTCTTTTCTTCTCTTAAATTCTAGGGATCATTCCCCGTAAGAGGGCAATTTGTCTGTCAGGCAGGCAAAACAGAGGCCGCTCTACCCTCATTAAACTGACAGCAAGGGTTATTAGCAGAAAACGAAGCCAGCCCTCCATGAAGCTAGCCACTGTTCCTTTGTGGCGAGCGCCAAGGAGATATTTTCAGTAATTAATTTGATAAATATATTAATTATGAATTGAGTTGACAGTACAATCAGATTGTCAGCCKTCCAGACAGCCTCTTGTGATACGTAGCTCTGTGATGAAGTGCTTGGATTTCAGGTCTGTCATCCTAAGGCAGTCCCTTATCGCCCGTCTGCCCATTCACTCTGTAATTTCCTGCGCATTGTAATTAAATGGTGGCTTTCTGATTGGGAGTGACTCCTCAAACTTAATCTCTCTTTCTCGCTGGCATGTGGGGGAGGGGCACAAAAAGCCCTTTGTTTCGGGGGCGTTTTCTCTGTCAAGGAGCAGGCTTGTCTTTCCTGCTCCTTTCAATGAACTCTCATGTGGGCCTGAAGGACACTGAGCAGGAGGCTGAACCCTCTGCTTCGGCCCCTGCCGGTGCCAGGAGGAGGCGGGGATGGGAGACTCAGCTTCCTCTATACTCAGTGTGGTCGGTTCAGTCTCTGCCACCTTGGCCAGGTCAGTATTCCTCCCAGGTCCTGTGTTCTTTATCATTGGAAGAAYGAGTTGGTTAAAACCATCACTGATGTTCCCAGAAGGCTTGCAATTCTGGGATGCCAAGGACTGACGTGCTCTGCCAACAGCCCTTCCAGACCCCTGGAACTGGGTTGGAAGGTGAGGGGAAGAGGAGAGCCAAGTTCCAGCTGTATTTCTCCAGGACAGGTCATTCAGGGAGTCCCTTGCTAGCACTTTCCCCCCCTCTTTTGATGAAATTAATTATGAACACTGCCCGGGGTCATTTGACTCCGGAGATACATGTCAAGATAAAATATTTCAGAAACACTTCTATTTAATAATTTAAGATGGTGGTTCGCATTTGGGTGCAACAAAGGGAATTATTGGTAATTGCACATTTTAAAGAGGTATGGTGAAGCCCAGCAAAGTAGGGGGATGACAGGGAATGCAAGGAAGGTCACCAGGGAGTTCTGTTTAGTAAGACCCTGAAGAGAGTGGCCCAAACACCCAGGCCTGGACACAGAAAGACAACCCTCAGAGAAGGAGTCATTGACCTCTGCATTAGAGGAAGATTGGGATTTGTGGTTCTGTCCAACAGTCCCCTAGCTGAGGCTCAAGTCCCTGGATAATCCTGACCTTTCAACAACAATGCCAAGGACCCAGAGCACTGTGGGAAGAACAGCAGTGTTTTGTACCACATAGGCTCACATTCCAAATTCTTTGTCTGTAAAATGGGCTAGTAAAGGACCTACCCCAGGCATGAGGTGAAGGTCAAACTTAATAATGCTGCTGAGGTCCCTCCCAGAGCAGCCGACACACCGAACACTCTGATTAGTCGCTATTGCTACTACCTATGTCGATATCTCCCAGAAGACAGGTGACAAGATGCTCCCTAGTTTATGGATGAAGGGCTGAGGTACAGAGAAGTTCAGTAACTTACCCAAGGCTACCCTGCTATCTTGGCAGAGCTGGGGTATGACAATGAACAGCTTGACTGTAGAGCCTGGGTCTTCCCTGTGGGAAGAGGTGAGGCAAGCACATGCCTGGGGAAACTGAAACAAGCCTGCATTCCATTTCCTTTGGGGGGAAGACAAGACACACTCGCCTGCTATGTTTGAGTTTGTTCTAGGTGGAAATACCTTCACTTTACTGTGTGTGCAGGAATGAGTGGTGACCTTTCACCGGCTAATCAGAGCACTTGGGGATCTCTGGGGAGTGACAGAATAAAAAGGGCAGCTTGGCTTGATGTCAGGTACTAGGTGACCTTGGTCAGGTATTTCTTCTCTGACACTGAGAGGAACACTTGCTTTCTAATTATGAGGACCCAAGTTAGAGCACTAGAAACCACACAAAACAGGTCAGTGTGTGGTATATTCTTATAACCCTAGTGCTGGGGAGGAGGCTAGGAGGATCCTTAGGACTCACTGACCAGCCAGTCTAGCCTATCCAGTGAGTTCCCAAGCCAATGAGAGACTTTGTTTCAAAAAGTTAAGTGGGTGACACCTAGGGCTGACAACTAAGCTTGTCCTCTGGCCTCCACATACATATGCAGCTCTTACACACAAGCATGTATCCACATGTATATTCACCCACACATACATGCACACATGTACAGAGAGAGAGAGAGAGAGAGAGAGAGAGAGAGAGAGAGAGAGAGAGAGAGAGAGAGAGAGAGAGAGAGAGAGATCTGGTAAGGTGCTGATTCTCCCTATATTTCTGAGCATCCCTTGCAGCTAGAGTGGCATTATATCAGAAGCTTTGGCCAATGAACTACTGGAGAAAGTGACACATGATACTTTTAGGCTGAAGCAGTTTAGAGCTGCTGTGTCCTCACAGCTGCTTCCCTCCCCGGAAACCCTGGAGGCCGTTGCATGCCTTAGATGATTTTTTGTTGTTGTTGTTGTTGTTTTTCGAGATAGGGTTTCTCTGTATAGTCCTGGCTATCCCGGAACTCACTCGGTAGACCAGGCTGGCCTCAAACTCAGAAATCCACCTGCCTCTGCCTCCCAAGTGCTGGGATTAAAGGTGTGTGCCACCACTGCTTGGCTGCATACTTTAGATGAAAGAGGGATGTTTGGTTCACCCTAGTGACCCAAGGCTAAGGGGTAAAATGTCTCTAGCCATACCACCGTGGTTTTGGGACTTCTCTATTACCACATGTTTGAGCTTTTGTGACTCATTATACCTTCTTTGCCTCTTCTTCAGGCAGGTTGATTCACCATCAACTCTGGCCCTTTGCCCTTGCCATTTCTGGGATGCCTTTTCTTCATCCTACTGCTGAGTTTTTAGCCCTTCATCTTCAGCCATACCACCCCACCCATGCCCCTCAGCCTTCTCTGAAGACCTGTGCTGAATTTCTCAGATTCCTTTCTGGGCTGCCCCCAGGAGAACATGCTCACCTCTGACTCCTGCCTAGCCCTCAGTATCCCTCTCTATTATGTGCTAGTCTTCCCTAATTTTGGTCATCTGAGGTTGAGCAACTCCAGTCCTACTTCATACAAGTGCCTAGTTGGCACTCACCACATGCATGTGTGCATGCACGCATGGGTGACAACTTAACACTGCTATGTGATCTCTGCATGTTTTCATAGCCTGACTCATTCAGGGCCAGACATCCGCTGGATATCTTTGAGGAGTAGAGCCCAGCGAATTGATTCCCACCAAAGATACAAACAAACAGCCCTTAGTCCTATTCTGCACCCACCTTAAGCTAAGACATTGAGGAAAGCCTTCTTCTAAGGCCTAGCACACAAGCACTTTGTCTCAAAGAGCTGGTGCCTACCCAAATTGAGTGCTCTCTAGTGGTTGACTATGAAACAAGGCTGGATACAGAGTCAGCTGAGCTAAAACAGACTGGTTATTCTCTGTCCCAACTCTGCTTCCACTCTGTAAAGGGAAAAGGCTGCACTTGGACTTGGCCATCAGCACCATCCTTAGAGGAGCCACTGTGGTCATGCTCTTGGCCAGGAGGTATTTAAAGTCAACTTTCTTGAAGAACTCAGGTGCCTTGTGTAAAACTCTTAGCTGTGTCCATCACCTGGAAGCCTTGGTCAACATCATGACCAGAGAATGGGCCATAGCATTAATGCTGGAGTTGGTGAGCTCCTTGGGAGGGTTTCCATCTGCTGGATACATCCACTGGAGTTCTCCAGCACTGGCAAACAAAAGCAAAATCAACCCTTCCTCCATAGTACTCCCAGATTTTTTTTCTTTCATTGGAGGCAAAGCTGATGCATGCAGCTAAGCAGACACAGGAAACCAAGATGGCATTTGAAAGGGAAGAAAGAATGGGCTCACTCAGGACAACAGCGGGTCTCTGGTTCAGATCTCTTTTCCAGGGACAAATGCATGCCTTCCCCCTAAGGCTCTGCCTTGCTGTCCTCTTTTCAGAGAGAGCTTAAGGATGCTAAGCATGGCCGGGGTTGAATATTTCCTTTTGTTGGATTGTTCTTGAGTCTACACACTTTAGCGTGTTCCTGTTATATTTCAAAGCATAAACATGATCGCTCTTCAGGGGGTGCCGAATAAGACCAAAGATGGGGCCTGTTGTCTATTATCCCACCCTCCGCTTCAGAAATGTTCTCATCAGCGCTCCCTGGGTGTCACTTACTAAATCCTGCATGGCAAACCATAAACGCCTTTATTTTATAACAGAAGTGACTGCTAAGTGGACGCAAATTGATTCTGGAGAGGACGCTAAGTGATAATCCGCCCCCAGTTTCCCAGGAAAGAAAATATACCTATTCGAGGGAATTTTCAACTTGGGTTTGAACTTGCTGATGCCTTTTTAGAGTCCAAGTGGAGACTATGGCGCTTTTGTGTGGCTGTCAGATGTCTTTGCTTAATGCGGAGGGAGGAATGATAAATATGTAGAATGCTTTGATGTTAAGACCCCACGGGCCTCCAATGGGGCTGAGTAGAAGGCAGTTGACACTGTGGTTTTCATCCCTCCGCGGGGATCGAGCAGATGCTTGAAAATAAATGGCACCTGTGGAGAAAGTGCCTCGTCTCTGATTATGTCACCGGAGCCTGTGTTCCCCATGCAGACTCAAGGGTGTTTGGGCTCAGAGCTCCTCCTGGCAGGGAACTGAAGGCGGGCAGGGGATGAAAGGCAGGGACTGGCTTTGTTGTGTGCTGTCTGCCAGGGAATCTGCAGGTGAGCCCAGGCAGCAATGACCAAAGGATTCATGGCACATGGGGCTAATCTGCAGGCAAGCATATAAAAGGGAAAGGTACTCTAGGGATGAGGGATAAATGGAAACCTCCACCTGGCTGGGTTGCTTTCCCTATGGGGCCTCTGCATTGCCAGTTATAAATGAGGAGTTGGAATGGGAGAGCTCTGAGATGCTATTACTGGAGATGGTTATGAGGTGACCATAATGTCCCTTTTGTTGGAGGTGGAACCCTTTAGAGGACCTGTCTCTGYTGGTGCCCTCAAGGTCAACCTCTTCTCTTGGTGTGATTGGTTAGGGTCAAGGTAGTAGGGGTGGCAGAGCATTTCAGAAATGTCTAAAAAGCCTACATCACCAATCTGCGTAAGTAGGACCTTTGAAGGACCCAGGTRCTTTTGCCTTCACAGACCTTTCTTCCATATATGTATAYACACACACACACACACACATACACACACACACCTCCATAATACTGGCTAGATTTCTTACACGTTCATGGTTCATTGATTCATATATTAATTTTTTTCTTCCTAATTTTAAGAGGAATATATGAAAAAGAAAATATTGTCACAGACCATTAAGATGAGTTTAGGGGCTAGAGAGAAGGCTCAGTTAATACAGTGATTGCCACATCACCATAAAGACTCAAGTTCAGATCCCCAGTACCCAGGTAAAAAGCCAGGCACAGACCTCTGGTGCTTGCTGGACAGTCAAAACCGCCTTGTGGAATTGGTATGCTTCAGGTTCAGGGGGACCCTGTTTCAAGAAATAAGGTGGGAAGAAATAAAACAAGATATTAATGTCAGCTTCTGGTCCCCACATTTGCATCTGCATGTGTATGTGTGCATACATGCATATGTCATGTAACATGCTCATGAGTATGCACATATATACAAAGCACATATGCATATGTCTGGAGCCCTGTGCCTCATGAATATGTGTGTTTTACTCACTGGTTCCATAGGAAACTACCAGCCATCAGAGAGAGGCTGCCAGTCAACCTTTGGGATGGCATCCCAATGACCAAATTATACCCAACAGTAGCCAGAGGGACCAAAGAGAATTGGAACCTGGCTGAATTTTGTCACATGAACATGCCTGGGGAAGGTATATGAAAGCTGTCCTAATTTCAGGGTCCTAGGCCTGTGCAGTCTGCAACAACAGGACAGTGTGAGCTTTGCAGTCAGAAATTTCTAGGCTCTCATTTTGTAAACCCCCTTCCTAATTGAATGGCTTTGTTGGCTTGGCCACCACTTGTCAATCTGTAAAAGGAGTCTACGTCTTTTGAGGCACTTGATAAATGGGAGCTATGTTGGAATGTCACACATAAGATGACAACAGGATTCCTATTTTTTCAGGAAGTGTCAATATTCATCACTTCCACGAGCTCCAAGAATGCACTCGAGTGTGGCGGACCATACAGCCCAATTGCAACTCCAGGAATTATGGACCTGATAACTGCCTCTCTGGTCCTGATATCAAAGATAAGACAAAGGGTATTTTTGCTTTCATGTCTCCATGAGGTTTCTCAGGCAAAGCAACTGGAAATGACTGTGGAGGAGTAGAAGCTCTGGAGTCCTTGACCAAATTCCTTGTTAGCTCCCTGCCAGCCAACTTTCTGTGCTGTGGCCAATCTCAGCCTTAAGACTCGCTGTGCTACTCAGCCCTGAATCAAACTAACGAGGGCTTCTGAAAGCTCCTGTAATTTCGTGTGGAAACAATGCCTTAAATTAATATTTTCTTTAGTTCAAAAGGCTGCTTTGCCCTTGGCTGAGTGCTCTTGCTACAGGGGACCAGGGAGTGACCCCTGGCCAGGGGCTTTGCAATGTGGGGACAAAAGCCTGCCCCCATACATCAATAACAAAAAAATATCTCACCCAGAGGCATTAGTCCATCAAAAATGTTCTACAACAGTTGAGTACAAAAATCAATTCTGAAGGGCAGTATATCACAGACCATAAATTATATGTGTCCAGTTGAGAGAGAGAGAGAGAGAGAGAGAGAGAGAGAGAGAGAGAGAGAGAGAGAGAACGAGCAGAGGGGAGATGGGGGTTCCTGCTGTAAGATCCAGTGGAGCACCCACCCTAGGGTTGGGGTGGGCTCAGTCCATGGTCCTCTGCATGCCCTGTGAGAAGTAAAGGCACAAGAYAGGGAATAGAAATGTCAAGTTAGGGCTTTTGACTGCATGATGGTTTTCCCTACCACTGAAAGAACTCCTTCCCTTATGGAGGCGTAAATAATGACTATTCTCTTCTTATAAGATCCTGACAAACTAAGGGATGATTCCACCAAAGCTTAACATGAGGAACCATTAAGATTTTAGGGCTTACTTGCAGAGCATGGGCAAAAGGGTGCCTATAGAAGTATGGGTGGCCTCAAGATAGTTACATTGGAAACTTCCTCCAGGATGGATGATAGCTTCCCTATAGTCACATAGAGTCCTCTTAATTAACTATCCTTCCCCCAGTCTATGCATTATGTCACCTCCAAAGACCCTGATGTCATATACAATTAGGAAAAAAATTGCATACTAATGTCTAGGAAGGGCAGCTAGAATCTCAGGTAAGGGCCCAATGACCCTCTCCACTTTTTTTTTTTTTTTTGAGGCAGTGTCAAGAGCCAACAAACCAGACTATGGCAGACTTTTGCAAACAGGTGCAACAAATCTAGAAAAGATAGAGTTTGCTTTGTTCACTAGTTAGTGCTGTACAACACCCACTCAGAAGGCCCTGCACCAATCTTGGTCTTCAGATCCTGCTCATTCTGGCCAACCTTTGGCTTTTACCTTGCTTCTAGATGGACACCAAGGAAGGCCACTGACTGCCTATTACTCCCAGTCCCAGATGTTACTCATCAGGACCCAGATTTTAGTTACCGTGCATTACAGCAGTACAGATGATGAATGATCACAAGTGGCTTCCCATGTGGAACTACCACAATGTTCTTAGCACATGACCCAAACTCAGCCTGATTTTCTAGAGACTCATGGGGACCCTCTTTCCCACCATAATGCTTTCTAAGCATTGGAAACACATTTTGCTAACCCATCCCATCAGAGGTACTCTGCTCAGATTTCTGAATCATCCCTAACAGGGTACCACAAATAACAACTCAGCCCTTAAAAGATGCCATGCCTTTGAGGTCTGGTCCTGACAGCCTTTTACCATTACGCATTCTGCCTTTGGACTAGCTTCCTCGGTCAGTGTGTCTGCCACAGCCCCACTTGATGGTGCTAAATCTGGTGGAGGGGATGTTGACTCTACGAGCCAGAGCATGTACCTCTCAGAAGCAAACTTTCACCCAGCCCTTGAGAGGGTCACAGGTTGATGCTCAGGCAGGGTTAGAACCCTGCCAGGGTAGCCCAAGTTCTTCTATTGTTTCCCCTTTCTCAGGGAAGAGAATTTGGGGACAGCATTAGCCTGTTTCCAACTAAAGGTTAGGAAATCCCATCTACAGCTGCCAGCATCTAACCCTTTGTGAGGGTGTAGAGATTTCCTGCCTCCCCTAAGTGACCACTCCTCTTACTCAAGGCTGATGATGTGGTGTTTACCAGAGCCCAGTAATCAGTTGAATGCAATAGGAACTGCTTGCTAGAATGTAGGTTCTCTTATGTTAATTTCTAACCTATAAGGCTAGGTGGAGACTCTTTGCTGTATTTAGGATAGAAGGAGGAAATCAGAGGTTTGAATGAAGGCCATCATGTACCCTGCTTATAGAGAAGCTGTCACAGGTCCTTAACCTTGTCCAACTCATTCTAACTATGTGGTACTAGATGAGCAGATTTTCCTCTCAGGGTCTCATAACCAATCCAAGAACTTGGCTTCCTTCTTGTCTTCTCCAATAATGTCACTCTTTGCTGTAGATATTCCCTAGCAACCTATCCTAGTTTATGTAACTGTGTAAAGAGAGTGATCAGGGCCCAGGCTGGTGCCAGACACTGGTACCCTGCAGAGGGTGAGACCCACCTTTGTCCCTAAAAGGTTGAGTTTAGCAGAGGGGTTACATGCTCTGTGCAGCTTTCCTGTGTGACAAGCTTGTCTCTCATTTTAGTTCTCCATTTACTTGTTGGGTCAATATTTATTAAGTACATTACATGCTGGGCTAGTTTTCAAGGAWGAAACAGTAAGTGAGCTCCAGGTTAACTCAACTGCTTTCCAGGGAGTCTATGTCCCTTCCTTCCTCCCCAAAGACCATGTGCTCACACTCCATCAGGTGAGCATCTTCTAAACCTAATAAGCCAACATCCCTCCAGGCCACATACAGCCTGTGATAGTTAATTCTGATTGCCAATTTGACAAATCTAGAATCACCTAAAAGACAAACTTCTGAGAGTATCTTTAAGTGAATTTCTAGACTGATTTACTTGAGTTGGGAAGACCTATCTTATGTGTGGACGATAGCTTTTCCATAGCTTGGGGTCCTGGACCAAATAAAGGAGATAAAGTAAGTGACTGTGCTCCTCAAACTATAAGCCTAATTGACCCCCTTTTTTCTTTAGTTATTTCTGCCAGCTATTTTGTCATAGCAATCAGAAAAGCAACTAATATGTAGGCTGACATTTTTTCTTTTTTACCTCTTTGGACCCTCCCAAAACTTCCTTGCTTGGCAAACTTCAAATTATCCTTCCCTCAAAATCCTTCCTGTATACTCTCTGGGATACCCCGAGGAAAGCACACTCTTGAAGGTACATGCGCTCAAACACTGCCATGTTGTTTAGTTATAAACCCTCCTCTCCTGCGGTGCCCAGGCCATGTCTTGAGCTTTCTTTGTCTTCCAGTCAGCTCAGTGCCCTGTACATAGAATTCCTATCCAAACTTTATTGTTGGATTGAATATTCTCCTGTGTACCCAGAACTCTGTCTTCCAACTTCCTCTGCTCTGATACAAATGTGCAAATTTAGTATGTAAATGAAGCAATGATTTATTTTAAGAGAGACAGAGAGAGAAGGAGAGAGAGAGAGAAAAAGAGAGAGAGAGAGAATGAGAATGAATCTGTGTATTCAAGGGAGATGTGTAAAGAAGGGAAAAAGAAAAAGAAAAAATATTGCTGGGTCCACTCTGGGATCAGGGATGGAGGTGGTGGGATCTCTTTCTTCCAGGCTGGACTGGTTAGCTTTTGTTAAGTTGACACAAACTGGAATCACCTGGGATTAGGGAACCCAAATGAAGAATTGCATCCATCATATTGGCCTGTGGACAAATCTGTAGGGACCTGATGCATGAGTGGAGCCATCCCTGGGCAGATTGTTTGGGGAAGCAGGTTAAGCAAGCTATGGAGAGCAAGTCAGTCAGCAGCACTCTTCTGTGACCTCTGCAACATCTCCTGCTTCCAGGTTCCTGCCTCCTTCCAGGTTCCTACCTCAGCTTCCTTCACTGAGAGTCTGTGATCAGGACATGTAAGGCAAATGAAATAAACTCTCTCCTCCAAAGTTGCTTTTGGTCATGATATTTATTACAGCGACAGAAATAAAGCCAAGGACACAGGCTTTGAGTGTCCAAAGACCTCAACTCTGCAGACATAAAGGCTTTCAGATTCTGTGGACTTCTTACCTGCTAAATAAAGAACCAAAACCACCCGGAGAGTATTGGTCTTCCTCCCCCAACACCCTCTCTTCTGTCAGAAATTTAGAGCTCTTTTGAACTTCTTTGCCTTTGTTGGTACATGGGCCTGGCATCTTCTAGAACACTTCCCAAAGCTCTGAGTGTCTAGGCTTAGGAGACCTTGAAAACTCTTAATTGATTAAATGAAACAAGTGAGTGATTAAGGAATAAAATTAAGCTGAAATAGTTGACAAAGTAAAATTATGGCTATGTCAGGTAATCATAGAGGAAGATTAATGTTCTCACATCTATGGAGCCCCCAGTACTTCAGAAATGACTCAAGCCACAGAAAGCCACTAAAGCTCTTATTTGAATGGCTATGAAGTCTAAAGTTGTAAGCATCCCCCAGATGCACAAAGTCAAGTCCATTCATNGTCTGACACCTTCTTGCCTTGTTCCTTTTTTGTAAAGAGGTGTGGATCATTGACAGTGGTCTTCCTTGGCTGGAAGCTAGCAGAAGACTGCCATCTATAGACCCTTGACCTGATTACACACTGCTTGACAGTGCAACTCTAGGGGTCTGGGTTTCTCAGCAGTCTTCAACACTCACCTCCCAGGGTCTGCTGTCAGGTTTTACAGTAGCCTCTACCCTTTGGTTAAAGTCCTCTGGCTTGTTTTGCAGAGAGTCATTGAAAGGGTTTGTCATAAGAAAGACCAGAGAATCTTCTTTAAGAATCTTTCCTTGACCTTGCGGGAAGGCAGGGCATGTCCAGCTTCCCCTTTTGCTGAGAAGAACTGGGATCATCATATGTCATTGTTGCACCACATCACCAAAGGCCTCAGGGTGGAGTGGGGCACTATATGGTGCTGAATGACCATGTTGCCGTTAGGTATGTGTGTGTGCCTTTTGTGTTTGTGTGTGYTATCTATATGTCCCAGACCTTCTACATCCAATGCACACATCTCCCATTGAGCTGCACTCCAGCCCCAACCATCACCTGATASAGCAAAACTAGGCTCTCAGCAGAGGGTGGCAGAGAGAGGTGCAGAGGTCTCCAAAAGCAGGAAATTGAATCTGGCTCAAGGTTGATGCCCAGAGCTCAGAGCCCCACCATTCTTAACCGATTTCCCCTTAAACTGTYCTTTTTCACAACAGAGACCCAAACTAGTCCTTCAAGCATAAATGAATGATAACTGGATGATTACATAAGCAGGACTGTAGAAGAAGGACTGTAGAAGAAGGTTGTTTTCATGAAATATGTCTATATTGTTATTAACAACATATACTTTTTACATACTATTATATAATATATTACATATATTATATTATCTAATATTATATAATCTGTAATTTTATTAACAATATATAATTAGCAACAATATTATGAAAACAGCAATACAATTCTACACTTCTGATTTAGGAGATGGSTGTGAATGTGTATGAAATTTTAATAAGGTGCGTACTACAGAGGCAAAAGGGTTGGATGCCCTCAAGTTCAAACCTGCCATTTCCTGCCATGGCTGGGATGGTTGCGCCCAGGTGCCAGCCCCATTGACAAAGGCCTACTTGTTTGATGGACTTTGTACCCCGATGATTTCTCACAGAGAGGTTTCCAGAGCATCTGTCACCTGCAACTCACCTAAGAAGGACAAGGCAGGTGCTGGTCCCCTGTCATTTATGTCTTCTATCTCCCAACTGTTTCTTTCCTCACCTGAAAGGCGATCCAAGATGAAACTGCTAATATGAGAAGGACATCGGCATGCAAAGCTCGAGGTCCCCACGTGTAACACAAGGCTGGCCCTTACTCCCCACTGATAGCCCATCATGGCTACTTCTGTACTCAGAACCCTGCAAGAGCCAGGGTCCATCATTTCTCAGGAGGCTCCCCTGCCTCCTCCTAGGTGGGACTGGCTGTCTCTCTCTAGGATACCAAACTCCCAACCCCCATGCCTCCATATTGGTTCACACTGTTCAATCCTCCAATATCATGACCATATAGCCATTTTTTGCACCACACCGTCTCTTATGGTTAAAGATTGCATTTAGCTTTTGTTCCCAAGGTAGAACTGGGAATCTGCTGTGTAATTATGGGCCCATGAACATCCAGTGACTAAAGGTATAGGCATGTGGTGGCACACATCCTGCCCCAAGGGTCTTTCTGAGTCTAGACTCTTGTATCCGTATTTTACCTTTAACGACTGAAGGCAGGTCAAAAACTYCTGTTAGAGACAGAAAGCATGTATTCCAGGCAACGGGGCCATAAGGTCTCTTGTTCCAGCTTTGAAATTCACCAATGAAGTCCAAAAGCAACCAGAGCTAATAATATAAACAAATAATTGTTCTAATAAAACTTTGTTTACAGCCCATGCAGAAACTGTTTTTAGTCTACTGGCCATACTTCTCTGGCTAAGGGTTAGCAATGCAGCCCCCTGTTGTGACCTGGGTGGGGTTTCCTTGCTGGAACTCAAGAACAGAGCAGAACAAAGCACTCTTGACTTCCCCCAGCCCCAAAGGAAAGATCTCAGAAATGTTTTCCAAACTTGTGATCAAACTTTTTAGTATTTTTTGTGGTATTTCCCTCAGATAACTCCTCCAAATATATTTATTCAGTGTTTTATTGCAATGGCAAAGATGGATGCTTTGTTTNCCTGTACATAGAATTCCTATCCAAACTTTATTGTTGGATTGAATATTCTCCTGTGTACCCAGAACTCTGTCTTCCAACTTCCTCTGCTCTGATACAAATGTGCAAATTTAGTATGTAAATGAAGCAATGATTTATTTTAAGAGAGACAGAGAGAGAAGGAGAGAGAGAGAGAAAAAGAGAGAGAGAGAGAATGAGAATGAATCTGTGTATTCAAGGGAGATGTGTAAAGAAGGGAAAAAGAAAAAGAAAAAGAAAAAATATTGCTGGGTCCACTCTGGGATCAGGGATGGAGGTGGTGGGATCTCTTTCTTCCAGGCTGGACTGGTTAGCTTTTGTTAAGTTGACACAAACTGGAATCACCTGGGATTAGGGAACCCAAATGAAGAATTGCATCCATCATATTGGCCTGTGGACAAATCTGTAGGGACCTGATGCATGAGTGGAGCCATCCCTGGGCAGATTGTTTGGGGAAGCAGGTTAAGCAAGCTATGGAGAGCAAGTCAGTCAGCAGCACTCTTCTGTGACCTCTGCAACATCTCCTGCTTCCAGGTTCCTGCCTCCTTCCAGGTTCCTACCTCAGCTTCCTTCACTGAGAGTCTGTGATCAGGACATGTAAGGCAAATGAAATAAACTCTCTCCTCCAAAGTTGCTTTTGGTCATGATATTTATTACAGCGACAGAAATAAAGCCAAGGACACAGGCTTTGAGTGTCCAAAGACCTCAACTCTGCAGACATAAAGGCTTTCAGATTCTGTGGACTTCTTACCTGCTAAATAAAGAACCAAAACCACCCGGAGAGTATTGGTCTTCCTCCCCCAACACCCTCTCTTCTGTCAGAAATTTAGAGCTCTTTTGAACTTCTTTGCCTTTGTTGGTACATGGGCCTGGCATCTTCTAGAACACTTCCCAAAGCTCTGAGTGTCTAGGCTTAGGAGACCTTGAAAACTCTTAATTGATTAAATGAAACAAGTGAGTGATTAAGGAATAAAATTAAGCTGAAATAGTTGACAAAGTAAAATTATGGCTATGTCAGGTAATCATAGAGGAAGATTAATGTTCTCACATCTATGGAGCCCCCAGTACTTCAGAAATGACTCAAGCCACAGAAAGCCACTAAAGCTCTTATTTGAATGGCTATGAAGTCTAAAGTTGTAAGCATCCCCCAGATGCACAAAGTCAAGTCCATTCATMCATTTATTGAACTTTTAGTGAGGATCTGCTAGGACCAGGCATTCTTTGTCCATRTAGTACATACCGGTGATCAAAGCACACAGATCCCTTCCAGGGCTCCCATTCCAGTGATAAATACAATACATCCTGCAAAGCRTGCAGCAAGGAGAGTTAATAAGTGGAAGTGAGAAAGTACAGCAAAGTCGGGGTCCTGGGTGTCTACATGCTTCAATGCAGGCATTGTGGGTAGAGCAGACCACATTGGAAAGTGGTAAAAGACTTTTAAGAAATAATACATTTTATCCTTTGAAAGTGTCGCACATTTATATAGATCATATAGCTCCCCTTAGTGACTCCATCCCATCTTCCTTTCAACTTCCTTTGAATTATTATTCATCACCCGAGTTCAGTTAGTATTTCCCATAAGCATATGGGTATGGGCCATCCACGGGGACATTAGCATCCTGCCATGAACATATTTATCTACACAAGGCAGTGACTCTTCCTTTCTCAGCAACCATCAACTGCCAATAGCCCCTCCTCTGAGGCCCCACCCCACCCATGCTGTACTCTTGCTTGGCTTTACCTTGTATGGGTCTTGTGTACCTAAACATAGATGAACAGTTTCTGAAGGGGGTACAGGTAGGTAGAGACCCCATCAGTGCATCATGGATGCCAAGAGGATCATGGATGCCRAGTCAGTGYGTGGGCTCTGTATTTCGTATATTTCACATCACTATGCCTACTGCTATCACCACTCTCAGTCTTGTTGTCGTCATGTTGACATGTCACTATCACTTGACACATGTCACCTCRTCACTACTTTCCTCATTACATCATCAGCACCCTTATCTCATTTCTTATGTTTCTATATCTCAGGAAGCTTCCTTTCCCCCTCTTGTGTCCCTTCTGGGTAACTATTGGTAGAGGGAAGGCTGGAAGAGTTCATGGCTGTCATTGTCACAGGCAATAACATCCTGTGGATTGTTTTTTGAGACTTCTAGTCCAAAAGACAAATGCTGCTTCTAAATGGGGAAATTTCCAAGAACCATGGAGAGTCTGCGATTTTATCTTACTTACGCATTAACAAGTTGGCCTGTTACAGTTTTATAGATGCTGGGAGAAGACAGGAGACTCTGGGGAGAAAAGACAGTTTATTACTTAGAGCAAAACAGTAACCAAGGTTACTGTTGGCACAGGATCTCCCAGCCATAATTTCCATAGGGTAGTAGAATGTGGGCTGAATTGCCTTGTGTAGATGAGGAGAGAAAGAAGAGTGGGTACCTTAGGCACCTCTAGTTTTTATTGTTGGCTACAGGCTCACATGACCTTTGCCCTGAAGTTGGCACCATTCTCTAATTGTACCATTATACCAGTCAGTGGACAAACTTACTTGTGGAGCCTGAAGTTGCCCTTTTAAGGCTATCTGCAGCACAAATAGTGAGGAGTCTGAAACAAAGACAGTGGGACCCCTGCTTGTAAGAACAGAAAGATAAGTACACTAAAGATAATTT
>BDUI01002590.1:112073-133001 GCA_002335545.1 Apodemus speciosus | reverse complement strand
GTGTTGCTAGGCGGTTTGGGTTTTATCAAAATTACAACGGGAGAAAGAAATCCATTTGTCTACATTTGAAATTCCTCATCTCTACAACTCAATATTTTTCCTTGATGCATTCTAAATGCCCTAGTAGAAATTATTTTGAAAAGAAACCATTAAAGGTATGCTAATGACTCTGAATTGTGACAGATGCTGTGGAAACAAGCCTGATGGTGGAGGCACAGCACCATTAACTATCTATCATAAAGTACTCTGGACTTGCTCATTTGTTACTGCTGTGTAGCTCAAGGGGGTAGGAAAACAACAAGAGTTTCTCTTTCTGAGGCAAAAATCATAAGCTGCTCACTTATCCTAATGTCATGATCCCCACTGTTTATCTGCATGATAATTAGGAAAATCAGAAGTAGTGAAATATTATTTTAACGTGATTAGAATCAAACCACTCTAAAGACTAAGAAGGGAAGTCCCAAATGCTTCCATACTAATTGTATGCAAAAGGAGTTCTAACTTCATGACTGATTGCTAATCCTGGAAACAAACGCTGAGGGCCTATGGCCAGTCTCTAACATAATATGGAATAAGAATTCTGTGCCCCTAAGGGACAGTGACAAGGAAAGGGAGTGAGGATAGGATGAGCAATGGCTGCTATATAACAAGCTTAATGCACATTTTACATGGAGGAGACTGAAAACCAATCATGGGCACCCAGGCCTTAGTCCACACAAACGCTCTTGCTATCCTAAGGCCAAGACTGCCCTGAATACCAGGCTGCATCAAGAAGCATCAGAGGGCAGGTGGCTGGGTAGCCTCTTCTCTCGTGCCCTCTGCAATCAGCTGCTTACAGGAGGACCATGAAAGGGCCAAGTGCCCAGCTCCACCCTGTACTCTATATAGTGCATACGTACTTCCTAACAGCTCCTAAAAGGATTGGTTTTTACGTCACACGCTCCCTCACCCCAATGCTGCATACTGCGCCCTGGGCACACTGGGTGCACACTGGGCCCACACTCTACCACTGACCTAAAACATTAGCTGTAGCAGATGATATTGTCTTGTTTTTGTCTAGTCTGGTCTTGTTCTTTTTGTCAGTATGTATTAAACCCAGGGGCCTCTTTCATGCTGGGCAAATATTCTACAACTGAGCTGCAACCCCAGTTGCTGACAAGGGACTCAGATGACTAGATAAAACTTGAACCCATCACCCCCAAATCATACAACACTCCCTTTGGTGTCTGCATCCATAGTTGGAGGAGAGCACAAACCAAGTACAAGTTCACAGCTCTAAAAGTTGGCTACAGATTTTAGTACGATCATGAAGGAAGGGAAGCACAGCACAGAATTCAACAATAAACATTCCATCCAGGAAGGGGACACTTAAGTGTAAGGAGAAAGGTGCTCATGTCGGCCATGAATGGGCGGATAAGTGACTCATTTACTTTCATAGCCAATACAATGAACRTGGGCAGTATGAGGCTTGCTGATCATGGGTACCTGATAAAAAGCATTACAATACCCAAGGCTCAAAATCTGCACTAACAATCTGCCAAAGGAGTCAAGTTATAGACAGACTACAATAAAACCAAGTGCTCATTACTCACAATTTTAAATGTCCACCTTCTCAATAGCTGTTGGCACCTTGGTAATAAAGAAAAAAATGAGAATGGGAGGTGACAGTGAAATACTGCTTCTTTAAAAAGACCTTTGGTGTGCTCCAAAGAGGTCTCTTACAGCTGTCTAGAAGTAGAGAAGTCAATGTAGCCCTTAAACACATGTGGAAATAAGCTCAGTACTACATTCAACACCTCACTTCATGTTCCCATTCCTGCCTATGCTGGCCAGTGAACAGACTACTTAAATGGCAATTCTTTCGTTTATATATGAAGTCTAAGAACTAATGTCATCTGGRCTCTTCATCACAGGAATTCCTTGGTGACACTCCATAAAAAGAGCTGTTGAAGTCCATACTACATAATTTCTAATAGCCTTCCTAAGTGATCATAACCTTCTCAAATGTTATATATTTAATAGATTGCCAAGAGGCAGGCAGATTTAACGAAGACTCTAAAGATACCAAGCACAGCATACAAATTCTGGGCCTGTTGCCTGTCTAGTTGTAAGGAACTGTTTCCATGCACAGTGAGGTTCCTGCATTCAGAAACACAGTCTACCTCCTTCCACACCATCCACAGGGGCTCCCGGATCTCATGTTCTATCTATCACACAGAACAGACTAGACATCTGCTTACCCRTAAAGGCACAGAATGGGTACAAATCACCATTATCGTAAGATTTGGTCTAGGGGCCAACCAATGAGCTTCTCAGTTGCATTTCCCCAGGTCCTACTAACCAGTTTTGATCTTTTAGCTATCTCAGGGGTCACTGAAAGACTACTCTCAAGTTCTGGCCCTTGCAGGAACAACAAAATTTCTATCCAGTAAACAATAAAGAGTACCTACTAAGTATAAATTGAGTACTGAAATACAAATATAAACAACATTCACCTTTTCTGTTTATCCCGCCCCAGCAACAAATTCACTTGTCAAAGTGAGAAAGAACRTACACTTGATCAAACAAACAAGGAGGAAAGGACACAGATAAGGCATTTTCTGGCTTGCCTGGAATATCCCTGTTTCTATGTGTATCTTCATAATGATTAAGAGCCTCCTCTTACCCTCTCTGGATAACTCACACCATTACCTTGGCCATGAGAAAATTACGATGAGTGGTTTCTGAGAATACACTGAAGGCTATGGTCTGAATCCGGAAGTCAGGAAGGCTTTAGGGAAGTGCCTAGGTTRTACTTCCACCTCAAAGATGAAATTAAAGGCTGAGAGCTAGAATGGGCAGGCAAAGGGGTAGGTACACGGTGGCTGAAGGGTATGCTAGGGATGGAGAGTTAGACAGGAGGAGTTTGTACACCCACATCATGTTCATGAAAGATATTGGCAATCACGCAAACCTACGCAGCATAAATACTGAACACCTCAGAACTACGTTCTTCTGCCTGTGACACAGCATCTGGCAGAAGCAGCATAAAACCAATGGGTAAACACAGTGCTGTCTGACTGAACGAGCTGGACAAAGCAACACTGTGTCGTCTGTGTTTAAAGAGGACTAAGCTTTATTTTTTTGGGTCCACAACTTTATGGAACTGTGAATGGTGGATCCCAATCCTTCAGAGATAGGCGAGGGGAAGTTCAAACCCAGTGAAGGGGTGATGGAATAAAGCAGTGGCAATGTCAATACAATGTCACCATACCTCCGGGGATGCCCTAACTGTTCAAGGTACCCCCCCCCCTACAGTCTACAAGATCCCACCCAGAGAAGCCAGCAGGAGAGCAGCAGTGATGGCCCCAGAGGGCAGGAGTAAAGTAGAAACTGTGCAAAGCAGGCTTCACTCCACTGACCTGTGCTTTCYAGCAGAGAAGCCCACTGGGCCCTAACTTCTTSCATAGRTTACACATACTASAGCACACTACTGCTTGCTTAGGCTGTCCACAATTCCTCTGGAATGGAGGTGTGCAGGGCACCACAAGCAGGCGTTTGTCTCTAGGCTGGAAGGCATGGAGAAAGCCATACAAATGCATACAACTACAAAAAGCCAGYGCAGGCCTGTTCTACAAGAACTATGGGCAGAGCCCAACACAGGCAAATGTTCCCAAATTTTGCCATTGCCCAGGTACATCACCAACAAGTTTAAGTGGTCAAAGAAACTTTCCCTAAGTGGGTGTGGCAGCGGYGGCATACCTCTATAATTGCAGCAGAGGCAGGCAGAACTCTGAGTTCAGGGACAGTGAAGACTACATAGTAAGTTCCAGAACAGCAGGGGCTATAAAGAAAGGGGTGCCCACTCCTCAATTTATTCTCCTCACTTTCCCAAACAGATAATTACATGACTGTGGACAAAGCACTCACCGCATCTGACTGTCACTGTTCTGCATACCTGTCTCTGCTGTCACAACCCAGCTTTTCATATCATTCACAAGGCAGGGCAAAGTATGTCCTAGTGTTTCAAAGTTCAGAACATCAGAATTTATTAAATGTGTTAAGTTAGTTAAGACTAAGATGTTTGTTTAAATACTAGTCGTAACTATAGCTATAAAGTTGGGATATTTTGTTTTTGTTTTTTAAGATGATATTAACATTAAATTCAGTATACTTTGAATAAAACACCTCTTCCATATTGAGCTTGTGACTATATTATTTCACTTGTCATAGTTAATACTGACTGCCAATTTAATAGAATCTGGAATAATCTAGGAGACAAGCCTCCAGGCACATCTGTAAGGGATTACTAGGATTAGGCTAACATTAAATAATGTGTATTAATCTATATCATATTATATTATAATAATATATTAATACCCTAAAGGGGGGCTATTCCCTGGGCTTGAACTCTGGGCTGTATGAAAGCAGCGGCAGCAGAGCTAACTACGCAGGTGCTGCCCAGCCACCTCACATCCCTGCTTCTGCAACTTCCCAGTCACGATAAACTGAAACCTCAAACAACCTCCCTTTAAGTTGCTCTTGTCAAGGTATTTGACCATACCATTGAGAAAAGTAAACAATACACCATAAAACCTAATAAAAACAGTTGGGCAAACTTACTCCATGATGGTAGAGACTTGGCTCCACCTAGGTTAAAACTAGGTTAATCTACAATTCTAACAAAATGAAAAATTACGGACTTCCACCAAAGGAATTGGAGATGTTCCTCAGTATATAAAAACTTTTAAAGGAATGTCAATCACCTGCAGCTTGACCTTTAGACGATCTGATGCCCTCTTTGAACCTCTGCAAACCAGCACCCCACACACCTGGCACTCACTCACAGGCATGCACATATATTAAAAGAAATCAAAATCAAAACCAACATAGCACCTGTGCACTCCCTGGATTTATTCTACCCAAAAGAAAGAGACCTAAATGGGAAAGAGGGCAAAGTCAAGCTCAGTGAAAATCTATCTTGGAGGAGATGAATGTGTGTCAAATCACATCATGGTTTCACCTGTAAGCAAAATAAGCTCTAGCTCCCCAAAAAGGCTATACCAGCATGCTACAAGCGACCTCAGTCTGCTGTGAACCCTGTATGAGCATYCCATTAAGACACCATGGCCTAGCTTCAACGATGAGGTCTTTTGTACAGCTTCTGGTGACAGACTTTAATAGAAATGCATGAATGGATTTACAACTGGCGTGGATCAATTTCTAGTTATTTTATAATTATTGATCAGAGAGTCTCAAATAGGCTTTGCTACCTGCCAGACAAAAAAGCTAACCCTCTCGTTCATAAATCTTGAGGAAAAAGCCAAGAATCATGAAAACTGATATATTCTGGAAACACAGCATACCAAGACAAGATTATAACCACCTTAGAGCTCAGAATCAAGACCTAAGCCTGAGAAATGTACCACCCTGGCAATCGCTTTCCCTCGCAGCAACCACCTTTGTTGAGATTGGAAATGATGGAGTTTTTTTTTTTTTTTTCCCCATTAGAATAAAAGATTTCTGTCAGGATGAATATATTTTAATCCATCACAAGCATTTGTATCATGTCATTTACAAGGACAAAACCTGACTACCTCACAAGTCTGCTCTTGTTGTGCTGCCCTCAGGGCCCAGTTATTCCCAAGGCTCACTATATATGGTTTTCCCCCCAAGAGACGAGAGAGGTGGGGGAAGCAATATTATAGCACACAAGCCAAGCATATGCACTACTATGGCTGTGTCCTGGAAATGGAGACTTACAAGATGGAGAACAGCTAAATATGCTGCATTCTAAATGATGGTATTTAGAACTTGTTCTTTTTGATGCCTTCAAGGTTGGAACTGAGCCAGTCTCTTTATAATATATTGAGTTCCATAAGGAGGTTAAAAAAATTATAAGTTTGTAAAACCGACATATTCTGTCACCCATGCATGACAGGAAATGACAAGAAACATTCTAAAGATGCCACTGTCCATATGTTGCAAATTTAAAATGGGCAAGGAAAAGCTAGAAAAGGAAAGAAATGTCAGAAATGGGTACGTCAGACAACACAATGGTCAATTAAAGCTTAACAAATTATTGTTAATGAGCAGAATACATGAAAAAGAAAATAAAATTTTGAAAAAAAATGAACTGTAGAGTGTAGAGGTAGCAAAAGGGTTAATCTACCATATAAGAGAAATTTAAATCACAATTTCTTTTTCTCCTCCATGGTCTTTATTTTCTATCTACCTTTATTGGGGTATATTTGACAAATAAAACATATATTTCAGGGGAACAACACAATGGTCTGACATATGTATAGACTGTAAGCTGATTACTATAATCACACTCATTTGTAAGCCTGTCATATTAGTTACCTCCGTATAGATTCAGTGTATGTTATTACAGTAAGCTGCTCTATGCTATACAGTAAAACTAATTCATAGAATAGCTGCAGGTGAGCACTATCAGCTCATCTTCCTGATCCCAGACTCTCACAAGGACCACTGCTACTTCTGCATTCAATGCTGGGAACCAACCTAGAAAATTGCAGTCACTGTCTTTCTGTGTCTGGCTTACATAATTTGGTATACTGCCTTTCAGGTTCCCCAAATTATGGCGGGAATCACTGTATAGGTCCCCATACTGCGGCAAACTTAGGGCACATGGTAGTCATTTTAAGGTATAATTAGACCGACTACTGTTCACACCATAAAATATCTACTTTTTCCTTAAAATACCTATTATTTTGCTAACAAAGTATTGAGACCTCATTCAAAGCAAACAAACATTAGCCAAAGACCCCTCCCTCTTCTTTCCAAAAGAGAAAACWCTGTCTGACCCTGTCTGCAGTGGCTAAGAGCATCTATACCTATGCCTATGACCGAAGCATTTCAGCTAATCAGAGTAAGTTTTCAATGACAAAAATCCAATTTAACCAAGAAAATAAAGTCTTTCAACTTCAACTATTTTTCTTATTTTGAAATGGGTTTTTTTAATAACTAAAGAAAATTAAAATAGACGTGACTCCTGGAACTAGTAGCCTATTCATGAAATGAAATTACTTTAGGAAAAGCCAATTTATAAATACGTGGAACTCTGCATTCTCAAAGAACCTCTATATTTATGTATTTATTCATCAAGGTAACAGACTTGAAAGAAGTACATTAAAGACTCTGTCCTCATTTTAAGCAGACGGAAACAAAGGGCAGAAAGGAAAGGAAGCAATTTGCCTAAAATTACAAGGAGCAGAACCTGGAAGGGAGGGACAGAGAGGAGGCTATTTCAGATGAAATTACTACTCAAAACCTCTGTAGAAAAGTAAGAATAGAGTTCACTTTCTAATGGCATTTAATGATATAACTTGGATGCCTGCAATAGCATTTTTGGTTTACAAAAAGAAAATTTCCAAAGCATTTATTTTGCCTCAACTTGCACCCAATGTAAATATGAACCTGCATGCTGACCTGAGACCTTCACATCTCCCTCTTTGCTTATCATTTGTTCTAAAACTCTTGCCAATGGCGGCAGCAGCTCAGGAACTGAAACTGGCAAAGGATCTTCATTGTAGTCCTNAAAAAATGAACTGTAGAGTGTAGAGGTAGCAAAAGGGTTAATCTACCATATAAGAGAAATTTAAATCACAATTTCTTTTTCTCCTCCATGGTCTTTATTTTCTATCTACCTTTATTGGGGTATATTTGACAAATAAAACATATATTTCAGGGGAACAACACAATGGTCTGACATATGTATAGACTGTAAGCTGATTACTATAATCACACTCATTTGTAAGCCTGTCATATTAGTTACCTCCGTATAGATTCAGTGTATGTTATTACAGTAAGCTGCTCTATGCTATACAGTAAAACTAATTCATAGAATAGCTGCAGGTGAGCACTATCAGCTCATCTTCCTGATCCCAGACTCTCACAAGGACCACTGCTACTTCTGCATTCAATGCTGGGAACCAACCTAGAAAATTGCAGTCACTGTCTTTCTGTGTCTGGCTTACATAATTTGGTATACTGCCTTTCAGGTTCCCCAAATTATGGCGGGAATCACTGTATAGGTCCCCATACTGCGGCAAACTTAGGGCACATGGTAGTCATTTTAAGGTATAATTAGACCGACTACTGTTCACACCATAAAATATCTACTTTTTCCTTAAAATACCTATTATTTTGCTAACAAAGTATTGAGACCTCATTCAAAGCAAACAAACATTAGCCAAAGACCCCTCCCTCTTCTTTCCAAAAGAGAAAACWCTGTCTGACCCTGTCTGCAGTGGCTAAGAGCATCTATACCTATGCCTATGACCGAAGCATTTCAGCTAATCAGAGTAAGTTTTCAATGACAAAAATCCAATTTAACCAAGAAAATAAAGTCTTTCAACTTCAACTATTTTTCTTATTTTGAAATGGGTTTTTTTAATAACTAAAGAAAATTAAAATAGACGTGACTCCTGGAACTAGTAGCCTATTCATGAAATGAAATTACTTTAGGAAAAGCCAATTTATAAATACGTGGAACTCTGCATTCTCAAAGAACCTCTATATTTATGTATTTATTCATCAAGGTAACAGACTTGAAAGAAGTACATTAAAGACTCTGTCCTCATTTTAAGCAGACGGAAACAAAGGGCAGAAAGGAAAGGAAGCAATTTGCCTAAAATTACAAGGAGCAGAACCTGGAAGGGAGGGACAGAGAGGAGGCTATTTCAGATGAAATTACTACTCAAAACCTCTGTAGAAAAGTAAGAATAGAGTTCACTTTCTAATGGCATTTAATGATATAACTTGGATGCCTGCAATAGCATTTTTGGTTTACAAAAAGAAAATTTCCAAAGCATTTATTTTGCCTCAACTTGCACCCAATGTAAATATGAACCTGCATGCTGACCTGAGACCTTCACATCTCCCTCTTTGCTTATCATTTGTTCTAAAACTCTTGCCAATGGCGGCAGCAGCTCAGGAACTGAAACTGGCAAAGGATCTTCATTGTAGTCCTYTTATTTGCAAATTACACTTGAAGTGGGATCTGGGGCTATGCTGGGCAGCTGCAGTCTGCGAGCCCGTTATATACCACCCTCCATGAGGAGGGCAACTGCGACACTGGTGAGAACTGAGGAAACCAGAGTCTGGACCCAGGATTAAAGGAGTTCAGTTTCTTTAACTTCAACAGCTGTACTTGGTTACCAAATTTGTAAAAACAGAACAATTAAAGGCTAAAAAAATATGACTCTGAAACTCACACAAAGTGATACTATGTACATGTTTATGCACAACATGTCACGATCATTACATAGTATGTCAATACAGATTTGTGTGAGTCTAATATAATTAGATACAAAGAAAGAATGAGAGAGGACTACAAACAGATGAATCTAAGTTGGATTTGCTGTACCATTTTCATAACTTTAGTGTAAGAAATTATCTCAAAGGTTAAAAATTAATTTTAAGTGTGTCATTCCATGTGTGTTTATCTATGTACTAGAAGTGCCAATGCTTTTAAAACTAATGATTTAGGCAGATGCAGAAGTGTATTCTCTCCCCTCCCCGCCCCCCCTACTCGTGTGAGCACTGAGGTCAACTTCAGGGGTTATTCTTCCAGAGTCATCTACCTTGTTGACTGAGACAAAATCTGTCCTGGGGATGTAGAGTTCAACAATTAGGTCTGTCTTTTTACATGGGTGGTGGGGATTGAACTCAGATCCTTGTGTGTGCACAGCTATCTCCTGGACCCCTACTTATTTCTTATAGCACATTTACTTTTACCACATTAAAAGATACGCGTTCATTTCACATTACATACAGCCATTCACACCTTATCTAGCAATATATATCCTTAGCCTTTAATTTCTCAACAACTCTTCTTGGGATGAGAAAGGGCAATTGGAAAATACATTAATGGTTCTGTAATGACATTCTTACTTTGTTTCTTTCATCTTCTTTCAAGTTAACTTATCTCTAAAATAGTCAATGGGAACATTTTTCAAGCTCTTCAGAGCTTCGGTTTATAAGACAAAGCTCTGGTATTTCGTCTAAAATTTCTCATAAAATTCTAGTTTTTTAAAAAACAGAAAATTAATAGAATCCATTCTATGAGTAATGTATGCTAAATAAATGTATGCTATGAGTAATGTAACAAAAAATAATCTACTGCAGTAATAACAGTACTTTATTCTCCTAAATCACCATACTGTCACACACACACAAAAAAAGACTAATCTCTTTCTTCAACAAAGATTTTACACCATAGACAACAACAATAGCAAYAGCCTATCTCTATACACTTATTCTGAAGTTGGAGAAATGGGAGCTAGAAAAAGCAGGTCCCTTGCATATGTGCCAACCTCTCCTGACGCATACATAGCACACCACAGCAAGAGATTTACAGTCAAGAAAATTCTTAAATGACTGTGAAAATACACAAAGCATTTAAAGACTTCCTGTGAAGATTCATATAAGGTAACTATATTTAATACTAAAATTTACAACTGGAAGTTGTAAATTTAAAGTTTTTACATTATTTCTATTGTGTACAGCTCAATGCCTCGATGTTTCACAGAGTATCCTAAWTCCCAGTTAATACAATGGTTATGAAATAGTCCTCCAAGATGAAACAAGACTCAGACTGGCCGAGAGTTAAAGCCATTCGCTYTCTAAGTAGCCAGAGTGCTCCCTTAGTACTTCCTCTGCGTGTACATCAACACACTGCTTTTATTTACACATTTTATTCATGCCTGCAGTAATTCCTGCTCTGATCACTCACCTGTTCCTCAATTATTCTATTCCTTTTTAATATAAAGAATCAATTCCACTAGAAGTTAAAATAATAATTAATCAATTACTGAAACTGAGCCCAAAATAGAAGCCTGGAGGCTCGGGAGACCTGAGTTGTAACCTAGAGTCTGTTTTGTGCAACTTACTTGTTTCACCATTTCTTTGACTATTTACCTTATCTACAGGTGTGGTGCATGATCGCCCACAGAATATGCCAAGTGAGACAATGGATTTCAAAGTTTCTATTAAATGATAAATAACAAAAACAAACTCAGACTGTTTGGCTCTGGTTTTGGCCATGAAAAAAAGCCTATGTAGGTTACAGTACTAACTAGGTTTACAGACAGGGTCACAGAAGATCAGCTAGTGACGCCCCAATGAGTTGTGTCCAAAGGAAAGGTATTTAAAGCTTAAATCCAATGGAAATTAAACTAAGTGCACATGGTGGGATGAAGAAATTCTAAACAAAAGATGTTTAATTTCTAAGCACAAATGTTAAGTCTTCTAACCTCTTCTAATAAACTAGCCCGTGACATAGAGTGTGATCTTTGTCATCAGGACAATATCAAATATTAATTGCAAGCTAATATTGAAGTTGGTATGTGGAACAACAAAGGATCTTTGTGCAGGGTATGGGACTTGGTGAAACCACCTGTCATAAAAGAATGGGGGGAAACTCCCTAGAAAGCTCTAAATGTTTAATCAACACATTTCTGTGACAATGAAGACATCTTATAAGTCTAGCATAAATAATCATAAGTTATCGGTGCTGGCCATTCCATTATTGTTTTTGAAAATAGCATAGTTCTGTCTCCATAAATCAGATTCTGCCTAGGGCTATGTAGCTTACCTCAAATTATTTCAGAATCATCTAAAATGACTCATTTTTCTATTAAAATGATAAATGGGCTAAATGAGGTATGTAATAAATACTGCAAGTCTGTAAACAGATTCCTGCTCTCCAGAGAACTTCATTTTGTAATTCTACCTCTCAGTATTTTCATGAGAAGTCATCCTTAAATTATAGTTAGCATAGGTAGGAAAGAGAAGAGTGACAATGGAGGAAAACAGAGCTTGTCTTTAGGATTACAAGGAAATACTACAACCCTGTTCTTTCCATAACCACAAAATAACAGTCCCTATACACATCAGCAGGGCATAGCTCAGATCACCCAAGAACAAAGGAAGCCTCTCTCAGTTCCACTTAGGACGCATAAATGACAGGCAGTGCAGGGATGCCTGTAACCCTTACACCAGTGGCTCTCCCTCACATGGACTATCACAGCCAACAACCGGATCCTCCCACGGGAGGGTGAAAGCAATGCTCAGATGGTTGGGACTTGCTGTGAAAGAACACCGGAAAGGCTGCTGCTGCACACGGAGGTGCTCAACCCACGGAGGTGCTCAACCCACGGAGGTGTTCAACCCACGGAGGTGCTCAACCCACGGAGGTGTTCAACCCATGGTGCAGAACCCTTACTTGGGATCTGGAGGCATCGGATGGACTTGATTATGCTTATGCTAAACTTCTGATTTGTTACTGGCTAAGGCAAACATTGAAGGTTATATTTCTCAGCCTCATGAAGAGAAAATAAGATTATGGTGTCAGTTCAATAAAATTCTAAGGCACTAATGACAGTTCATTTCCAACCGGGCCATGAAGCAAATATATTAACAATAAATGCCAAGTCATTATCGGGAGATGGAAATATAAGCAGCCCTCTGGCCCGCTGTTACCTATGGATTTTTACTCAGTGCTCTCCATATCTCACCTGGACACCCACAATGACCCAAGTGATAGAATGTCAATAAGCTATTTGTGGCAGGGCTAACATTTAAGATACCAATCGCCCTGAGATGCCCTTAGCCAACGTTTTCAAGCTACCTGATGAATTTTCAAAAGGGCATTTGAAATGAAAATATGACAGTATTCTAAGAAGTGGCCCTAGCAACTTTAGCCCCATTACATGCACCCTTGCTGCCTTCTCTAACCACTTTGTCAACAAGACCATAGTAGTCTGAGTGAACAAGTCACCTCTACATAGAGTTCAGTGGCAAGTTCCCCATCTCTGACAGGCATGTAATCTCCTCTGTCATTTTGCCATGCTCCRCCTTTAGACCCTCAATATACAATCAACAAGGATATTTGGTACAAAGATGTTTTTTTCTTTTTTTCTTTTCCTTTTGGCCTACCTGGAGAAGGAGATTCAACAATGTATTTAAGAGATATACTCATCTGAATAAGGTTTAAGCACACAGTGTACCTGTAACTGTGGTCTTACCCACTTTAGGGCTCTTCATTCACATAAAGGGTATGCTGGCAGGCTGAAACACATCTCGTCTCACACAGTAATAGCAAAGAGGTCTGCAGTGACCTGCCACTCCAGAGAACATCTGATCCACAATCTCTTCATAGGGTTGCGTGCATTCAGACTGACAATTATAATGCTATCATAACACACTGGAAGCTGGGCCACATGTGCTAATAAAGAACATAAAAGGAGACAACAGAATGCGAATGCTTTGTCTTGGAGACTATGCTGGCCTGCTGAATCCAAATGCATAGGAGGCAAAAGGACACAGCATGCCTCTGCGCTCACCTTCTTCAGGGAGGCTGCMCTTTGAAGTWCAGTCAGCTATTAACTGAGCAYGGCCTAGGAAGATGGGACCTGCAGGTGGATTCTAAATCCTATTCTTACTAATAACCCTGGAGGAAATAGCTGTAACTTCAGCCTCAAAACCATCAAATACAAAATGAGAACTGTCTATTTAAACAGGCCTCAACAGTTCAAAATCATTAACTTCATTTCTGGCAAACTAGCGCCCTGCTCGTATGTAAATAACTAGGGTGAGAGGATGACCATGGGAAAACAACCAGGAGATAATCAAACACCTATATTAAACCAAAAAAGTTAGGGARCAATTTCCTAATTATCTTTAAGTGCACAATAAGAGAACCCAGGATAACTAGTGTTACACTGAACTTCCGTCTACCTGGCTAAGCAAGCGAGTGCTATTACCACATACAACATTACAACAAGAACCTTGGTGGTTTCAGGATCACAACTTGAGCTGCTTTCTGTGCCTGGGTCACATTTGGACAGCAGTGGTATTCCTATCCACTTCATTTAATTTAGTCACTTTTCTCCATACCCCCAAATTCAAAACTTTTTTCTCTTTTACCATAAAATCTCAACTGTCAGAGTTTGAAGCACAGAGAATATGCAGAGTTAGAAAAGCACACAGCACAAAATTAATCAATTCTTCTTGATTGCTTCACTGGTGCATTTCAGACAAAAATGAAACTGGGGATGAAAGTGACCTAAAAGTCCCACTAAAGCCCTTTTTCAACTATTATAGCTCCTTACTCAGCTTCCCCCTAAGCAACGCTCTAATTCAGGTCTTACCTGCTCTCTGCTGAATAAATAAATGTAGGGCCTTCTCTCGGTTCTATGCGTCCCCCATGTCCTCCTCCTCTTCTGCCCTCACACATCACTGACGTATGAAGACAAGTTTCTAATCACTTCACTGCCCTGCTTCCTAGGTATTTAGTCCTAAGAGGCATGTGTGTCCTCCACAACCTAAGCTGACTATTGCTGCCTTGTCCCACCACACTTCTTGCTTTGTGCTTCCCGTCAGCAACATCTGTGTGTCCCCCATGCCCACGCATGTATGCTTATGTCTACAACATAAGACACTACACAGTCCCTACTCCTCAACCTTCAGGGCAATTCCTGAGCAGGCTCCTAGAAAATCCACTTCTTTCCCCTCTATTTCTGGGATTTTAGCACATTCAGTTATTCAGTCAACAATATCAGCTTCTTGCTGTCTGCCGCACCCTGGCACAAAGAGGCACCTAAGCAGCTATTAAACAGATGCAGAAACAGCAAAGATCCCTACCACCCCAAAGGTAGAAATTCTCACAACTCTGTAAGCAGTAGGAATTGGTAAGATATATCCACTTTAAAAGATCGATTTTAAAGACTAATATCTGTCTCCCCAAATTATATGTTCTTTCTCATGTGCAGAAACTACTAGATGTGTACACACACACACACACACACACACACACACACGCGCGCGCGCGCGCGCGCACACACGCACATAGGCACACACACAGGCACGCACATAGGCACACACACGTGCACACACAGTGAAAGCAGACAGGGTACTTTCTGAGGTGAAGAACCCAAGCAAGCAGGAGAGAAAAGACAGGGGTCACAAGAGAAAAAACAATGAGCAAAGCACAGTGAGGACTATGTAAGAAGATGTCAGCCAGACCCAGGGTCTTACACCAGGACTGCAGACACTACAGAAGCACAGAGAACCCTCACGGAGAAGGCAGAAAATGGGAGCAGGACACTGMCTCTTCCATGACAACTTCCTGAGGACAGGGCTTTCTCCTTCTCAAACATCCTTAGCACTACTAATGTTCATACAGGAAATAGGAAATAAAAACATCTATTCTAAGGGTGACGAAAGAAAGCAGTGTCACATTTAGGGCAGATGATCCAGGATACTTAAATAAACGCTCTTATACAAGTAAATTAAGGCTTGTTTTAAAGTTCAGATCTTTTTTTAAAAATGAAAATACTGAACATCTCAGTAGTGAATAAGAAATGACTAACATTAAACCAGCATAATTTAATAAGCCAGAAAAAAGACTGAATCACTATTTTTAACTGGCATTTTTAGAAAAATYCAACTATAATTGTAAAGTAAAAAAAAAAAATCAGCCTACTATTCTTTAATTTCAAAAGAAATTCTATGATACAGCAAATATGGGATTAGGAATACAGATCTTAAAGACAGCAGAATGCCCAGCTGCACTGACCTTGTGTGAGACTCGGTGCTTCCCTGTCACTAACCTTCCTTCTTCACTGCTTCCAGGAAGGATTTACCACAGTGCGAACATTTCAGACGGTCACAGTTACCAATGAGTGGCCTCTCCCAACCCACTGGGTAAAATCTGATTAAAATCCTGGTACCAGTCATTCAGGACAGAGAGAAAAGGGTATAGCCCTTCGAGACCAGGCTTAAGTTCCCAGCTAAGACAAGTCTTCCAAGCAGGAAACTTCTGACTGAAACCTACTCCAAGCTTTCAACAACAAAACCACATGACTCTGCTCTTCAGTGAGCTTCAACAATACCAGCAACTGACTCAACTGAGCGGGAAGCCTGGCRCTTACATCCAAGAAGTCATAAATCCAATGCTGAACACGGAGAAGCGGGAAAAGGTAGAGACAAGGCCTCATAACATAAGGTGAGCATATCTGAAAATAAACATGAGATCCAAAATGCTCCAAAGTCTAAAACTAGGTTTCGGAAGTGGCTCGGCAGCACCATGGATTTCCCAGCAATGACACACACACACACACACACACACACACACACACACACATAAAAATGTAAGTCTAGATCTTAAGACTTCTTGATATGTTGATATAACATCGATAGTGATAAATTTGAATTATGTGACAGATGGCAATCAAAACAGATACACTAAAAGCATGGGAAAATTAACTCTAATCCTCATGAATACAGTGTATCTGAAACATGAATACCATGTTTAGCATAAAATCTACTCACCAGAAAGCCTTTTCATTTTATTCATATATGTGTGTGTATTCCCTTTAAAACCCAATACTGAAAACATCTCAGTCTTCAAATATTTGAGAAAAGATACACATTATATTAGTTTGACTGAACAAAAACTTTCTAATTAATTCAAATACATAAAATTCAGAAGTTTACTTTCCTATAAGCTGTAACATTTGAGTTCCAGAGACCTCAAAACAAACCAATACTGGCCATTGTCCAAAGGTTCACAGCTAAAGGCACGCAGTGACAGGGACCTAGCACTTCCAGCAGAATAATGCTGGAGCTCCTGGGCTGATTCAACACCACAGGTTCTGAAGATGCCCTCCCCAAGAGAAAGGATCATGGGACTGCGTACAAAAGGCACAGAATTCTCACAAGAATTGTCTCTAAAGGTGGCAGGATATACAATCTGAAACCTCAAGACATTAAGACACAAGGATGGGAGAGGCAAGGAGAATATCTTTACATTCTAAGAACCTCTATGAACACAAGGTGACAGCTTTCCAGCAGTAGTTTAGGGCATTCTTTTATTCTTGATAGTCAATATTATTATGTAGCCCAGGTTGGCACAGAACTTTCTCATGTGGCTCAGGTTGGCTCTGAACTCAAGTCCTCCTGCCTTCAGCCAGCACTCTTAGGTAATACTTATCCTCCTCTAATTTTCTATATTTTCTTTCATATCTTATTCTAATAATTAGGGGAAACTCATTGAAATATACTCAGTCATTAAATAGTGAACATACAAACGCATACATATTATTAGAATTTTTGCCATACAATCTAAATATTTTTTAAATGTGTAATTTTTTATAAGACCATAAAAAGTAATTCGTTGGGAAAAAATTCACACATAAATGTATTAGACAAACTCAATCTATTAATGTCATAGACAAACTCAATAGAAAGCAAAAAGAATTTTTWAAAAMAAAACAAAACACTGAGGTCAGAAGATAGTCCGGTTGGTAAGGAGGCCGCCGTGTAGCCATAAGGATTGTAAAAAACAGATGTGAGGTTGGGGGACAGCCTTGTCTGCTGAGTGCTTGTCACCCAAGCAGGGAGGAGCTGAGTTCACTCCCCAGAACCCACAAGAAAAAGCCAGGCCTGGCGAGTCACATTAATAGTCCCAGCTCGGGAGAGGTACTGACAGGTAGATCTCTAGTTACCCTAGCCTAACTGGACAGTTCCAGTCCAGCGAGAGACCTTGCTTCAAGAAAAGGTAAACACCACCTGGGGAACAACACTCAAGGCTGAGCTCTGACTGCATACACAACCTTACCCCCAAAACACAGAAAGATATTCACAACATAAGCTTATGCATATATACATAAACATGGGCAAATATATAAGCATTCATATTATTCTCATGCAAATACACAAATAAAATATTAACATTTATCTGTGGATAATGATTTTTGTGTTAATTTTTTTATTGGATATATTCTTCATTTACATTTCATTTCCCTTTTCCTGGTTCCCCGTCCCCCAAAGGTCCCATATGCCCTTTTCCCTCCCCCTGTTCCTCCATCTACCCCTTCCCACTTCCCTGTTCTGGTATTCCCCCATGCTGATGCATTGAGCCTTTCCAGAACCAGGGTCCACTCCTTCCTTCTTGTCGGACAGCATTTGGTATGTGGATTGTGTCTTTGGAGTTCCAGGATTCTAGGCTAATATCCACTTATCAGTGAGTGCATGCCATGGGTGTTCTTTTGAGACTGGGTTACYTCACTTAGTATGATGTTCTCCAGCTCCATCCATTTCTCTAAGAATTTCATGAATTCATTGTTTCTAATGGCTAAATAGTACTCCATTGTGTATATATAACACATTTTTTGTATCCATTCCTCCAGTGAGGGATGTCTGGATTCTTTCCAGCTTCTGGCTATTATAAATAAGGCTGCTATGAACATAGTGGAGCATGTATCCTTACTGCATGCTCGGGAATCTTCTGGRTATATGCCCAGGAGTGGTATGGCAGGGTCCTCCGGAAGTATCATGTCCAGTTTTCTGAGGAACCGCCAGACTGATTTCCAGAGTGGTTGTACCAGCTTGCAATCCCACCAGCAGTGGGAGTGTTCCTCTTTCTCCACATCCTCGCCAACACCTGCTGTTTCCTGAGTTTTTAATCTTAGCCATTCTGACTGGTGTGAGGTGAAATCTCAGGGTTGTTTTGTGTTAATTTTTAATGTATTACTGGATTTATTTTCTGATCTTTACCCAGTGAATATGTATGTCTTCTACAATAAGAACAATAATGTAGTAAACACATCAAGAATTACCCAGTAGTGGTTATGCCTCTGTGACCACAACACTCATAAACAGGAGAAGAAGCCCTGAGTCACCACTGTATCAATCCTACTCACTCCCTAAGTGCTCTGAGGACTGGATTTAGCCAACATTATGATGAATGGTGAGATACAGCAGCTGTGAGTGCTCTAATTGGCCATCTATGCCATACAACACGATCAGTAAGAAAGCTACAAACAGAACATACGCTTCCATATCTTACACATGAGCAGTTAAGCAAACGTGAAGACAGGCAGTACGCAGGCTGAACATACTATCCCATCCAAACCACTTCMCACATGTGAGCTGCCACTGGCTTCTACAGGATCAAGTTTTCACAGTTCCTGTGAAATCGTTCATGCCTCATCGTGTGTATGTAGGAGTCTTTTCGTTAATTCTAAAACTAAGCAAACAAAGCAGTACGTCCATCCAGGTAAAAAGCCATTGAGAGAAGAGTGTTCCAAGGTATAAGGTTCAAAGGACCAAGAAGGGGGACAGGAAAATGCTCACCAGAAATGCCCCAGTGCCTTCCTAAAACATGAGCACCATTAACCTTGTCCTCTCCTCGTCTTCGGCTTCCAGATTGTGAGACTCTACTGTGATTGAAATGACCCCTCAGACAACTCCTGACCCTTTCTCTACTTCCTGGAGACATGCTTCGGTCTATTACAGCAGAGAGAATCAAGCAAGCTGCTCGTTCCTTTGTTTCTCCTTCAAACTGACTGGCTTCCCTTCTGACCCGCCTTCCCTGAGTGCCACTCCACACGTATGACCGATGCCCAGCGGGYATGCCTGATGCCCGGCGTGCTGACAYGGTCAGTCCATGGGCGTTCATTTCCCTCCTGGTCTATCACCTCCACTCTGGCCACCATTCAGCCTGGGACCTCAGACTGGTCACTAAGAAAGAGCTTTATAAACTGACTTCGCATTCATTCCTCTCTTTGTACCTGGTTATAGGTTCACTTTTCAAATAAAGGAATAAAAGTTAAAAAAAAAATAGAAAGAAAAGAAAAAGCTGTTAGCAGTTTCTTATGTAGTTCACAAAGAACCAGCAGAGAATTCTAAGCTTCTAAGSAGACACTTTGCTAATGTGATCAGACACACTGTATGTATGGGCTAACCTATCACACTGTACCCCATCATCGTGGATAAGTACTATAGTCATTAAAAAAGAAAGGAAAAGAACAAACTGTCAGTCATCCTAATATTAATATGTGGGGAAAGTACGAAGCTCAGACAGACAGACAGACAGACAGACAGACAGACAGACAGTCTAGACAGTCTAGACAGAGAGCCTCTAGAGGAGTGAGGAGGAGTGGGTCTTTCTCTCATCTAGGTTTAGCAGTTCTCAGTTACTTATAAGGTAGGAATTTTTGAAATCCATATAAGACCTTGTGTTCCATCTCACTGGTATCCTAGTGTGTTCTACAAAGGACTAAAGGCCCTGAACAGTTTCATCTGCATTTCTAGGAAGAAAAGTAGAGACTGAGAAGTCTAGGCTAGAGTCTACAACCAGAAGAGATGCAGTTTTAGCTGACAATGGAAACTGTGTTTAATAAGTGGTTAGGGTACAGAGGATACTAGTCATCATGAGAAACTACATTTCAGAACAGTGGTCTGTAAACTACCAACAGATCTGCATACATCCATCATTTATTCAAATTCAAAGTTATATATAGGAAACCTTAAAAAAAATTACAGGGAAACACACTCCAGTGTAAACCATGATCATGTCAGGAAAAGATGTATGGGTGGGTGACTTTTAAAATTTTGTTAATTACTTTTTATTTTAAAGTATGTATATAGTCTTTAAAATTAAAAAAATATTTTACTGAAAAAACTTCTTGYCTTTTAAAGACTTCTCCAAGCCAGACCTTTTTTCTTTGTAAGGTCTAGAGAGTGGCTGATAACAGCTCAGCTCACCTTTCTGGAACTTTCCCAGGGGAGCATCTGAAAGTGGCCAGCAGGAAGAAAAAAGAGGCCAGGCCCACGCCCACGYCCACGCCCACGCCCACGCCCACGCCCGGTGCAGCACACGCTAAGGTCAAGGAAGGAAAAGCAACCAAGCAGCATCTCCCGGGCGCCACACGTGCCTTCAATACGTCAATACTTGAAAAATAACGACCCCCTTAACGTCCTGGGTAGTCAGCCTTAATCAGCTACTTGTAATATACAAAACTCAAGAAAACCTGGCTGATTTTAACACTATTGCTCTGTAGTATTGTTTGAGATCTGGGATATTGATTCCCCCAGAAGTTCTTTTGCTGTTGATAATAGTTTTAGCTATCCTGGGTT
>BDUI01002590.1:78596-88633 GCA_002335545.1 Apodemus speciosus | reverse complement strand
GGCTGCAGCACAGACGGGCAGTGTGAACAGTAGGCAGATGACAATGAAATGGCAACATCCAGAACAACACTGGTGGCTTCTGATAAAGAGCACACTACGCTCTAGAAGACACTAACTACGCTGCGTGTATGAAACACACATCTGCCTTTCTCATTGTTTGTACTTCTCTTTCTTTTTTCACAGAATATACATTTTTGCCAGGGCGAGTATGATGTGACAGCATGCCACCACTAAGTCCTGGGACCACAGTCAATCCTCCCTTCATTTCTGTTTGAAAGATCTCCAGCTTGAACTGAGGCGCACCTCATCCTCTAGCGGCAGGAGCGTCTCGGACACAGAGCGGCAGGTGGAATGGGTGGACAGTCCGAGCCCATCCTTCTCAGTGGGAGACGCTCAAGATCAAAGCATCACACACTCCCCCAGCCAGCTCAGAGCAAGCATCCATAAGGAAAGGACAGCTGCACAAACCCCTTTCCCTCCTTTTTCGATCAATTCCTCTTTGGACTCCTAAGCTTGTGATTCACAGACTGAATTAACATGACAGACACAAAAAGGCTAATGACTGCTGTTTATAAACTGCCATGCTCCTGAGGTCACTAGGCTGCTGCTTTTGTTTCACTCTAAGAACATTTGATTTTACCTTTTCTCTTATTTCCTTGTTTGGTAGCCTTGCTAACCCATTAATTTTTAACCTTTATTAAGATTGGAACAAATTACGGTGTCTTAACTGCATTCAGTATAAATAATACATAGCTAGTGTGTGTTTATGAGCACACGTGCTTCTGTCTGTCTGTGCATGCCACACACAGGAGTCAACACGATGTAGCAGCCTTGGTCTCTACATGGGAAATGCTCAGCCACAGTCTCTAACATGATAACTGAAATAACCTGCTTTCTTCTACACTGCATTGTTTGCTGTCTCCTTTCCTGTCCCCTGGTTCCTGGTTCCATCAGGCTGCCATCACCTGACAGCAACCAGCCCCTTTGCTGTTCTGCCCTGGTCCTCACCAGCCTCCACTCTCACCACTAGAGTGTTTTCACTACAGTTTACAAATGCAGGTACTAGACTTGCTCAGCCCTGCCTGGCACAGCAGGTGTCAGCAAACTGGATATTTTCCTTCCCTACCTATCCTGTTAAAGAGTTGAGTGCTTTCAAATGCACAGTTTCTACATGTTTTCCACTATAGGTCCTCAAGGGTCTGTCTTCAATGTCAAGAATAAGGAGCTTCTCTTCCCCTAGAAAGGGGTCTCCGCTTTCATCCCTTTCTTACTATTCTTCCAAGTTGARCTACTGTGTCCTTAGCATACCCTGGGACTTTCCGAACTGTTAGTGCTTTGCTGGTGGGTGCTGGTAGACTTTCTATTTGGGAGAGACAGAGGGTAACTGTAAAGCTGAAGAAAGCCCTGCCTGGTGGCTTTGCTCCTATCCCACCACACAGCTGGATGCAGAGGCTAGTTTACTCAACCTTGCAGGAGCAAGCTCCTTGAGTGTCATTAGTCCCACCCACTTGCACCCTCCTCAAATCACRGGCCTTCTACCACCTCAGACATGACCACCTACTAGAAGGTACCCCCACTTCAGAGGCGCCACCTCCTCCCATTGCTCCCAAGGCTGGGGTGGGGACCTCTTCATGCCAGGTGCCTTGCATATAGTCCTGGCAAGGCCAGTGAGTCCAGAATAGTTCGAATCAAGATACAGTGAATAGACATCATATACCAGATTCCCAAGACTTGACATGAAAGAATAGAATATATCATGCCTCTCCTACAAATATTATATTGACTACATATTTGAGATACATTAAAAAATAGAATCATTTCTAGAGATTTATTTATAGACGGTTACGAGGAAGTTAACTATATAGGCGCATAGGTGGTTCACTTTGTACCTCTGGGAAACAGAACTGCTTTAAGAATGGTGACTTTTGTTTCTTTTGTTTTGACTATTAAATGCCTCATGAATAACCTGTAAATTTTCTCTGTAAAAATGAAAAAACAGAATTTCTCTATAAAAATAATCAGTATGCTTGTCTCCAGATTCTACCTACCAGCTGTTTATGTTAATAACTTTCCTAATTCCTCACAGGACACCAGGATTTCAGGCCTTTTGCTGGGGCATTACCCAGCTTCCAGACTGCAGAGGCAAAGCCCAGTACCCAGATCCTGTTCCTTTATAAATTATCTATTCTTTCCGTCTTGAAACTTCTACAATTTTCTTTTTATCCTCAGAATTTTTTCTCTGTATTTTAAAAAGTGTCACAATCTATGAGTAGGTGTGAATCTTTTCTCATCAATACAGTACAGAATAATAAGAGGCCTTTTGATTTATAGGCTCCAGTCTGCCTTTAGCTTCATGGAAAGCTGTCATTCAGTTATCACCTCTCCTCCAACTCTTCCTTTGTCTTCTTCTAGAACTTCGGCTAACTTATCACATACAATATGCACATAAGAAATCAAGATACATCTTAAAGCTGGTGGCATCTCATGATCAAGTGGAAACAAGTACCAATGTACAAACAGTGGCCTGTGAGCTACTGTGAAGACCTCCCGCAAGAAGTTGCTTTTTCTGAGTAATGTTCTCTATTGTCCCTTTCTGTCTGTGACAAGTAGGCTTCTCCTTTCCATCTGCTACTTCGTCTGGGTTGAGACCCACCTCTGTACCACCTTCACTAGAAATACCTGAAGAGCCAAGAAACATGTGCTTGGGTGGCCAGTGGTATATGACCAGCCAACAGGCCTGCAGCTGAGAAAGTCTCCATATTCCATCACTCCACACCCACCTAAACTAGTTGAGAGAGATGGACCCCAAACATACTCTTATGAGCATCCTTGAAACTGAATCCACCTCTTTGTATTCTTATGCTACATAAAAACCAATCCACTGGCTCAYACCCACTATCAGGCTTTTTGRAAAAAAAAAAGTGGAAATTAGATAGGAATTGAAAGGAGAAAAAAGAAAACAGATCAACAATAAGCAACAACGAGAGGCAACAAGCCTCCACTATGGACCTTTCCATTTTTAAAGGTCTTAATCACAGCATTACATTTTAAGAGTAAATTAAAGAACTTTCAAATAAGGTTAATAATTATGCAGGTGGTGGATGTGGTGGCCCAAGCCTGTGATTCCAAAAGTAGAAGGCAGAGGCAGAAGCAARAGGACAGGGTACTTGAGAAAGGACTGGACTACATAAAGAAACAAACAAAATAGGACAGACAAAATAAAGACTGGATGAGCTGATCTGGCAATGGGGGTAGGCTAAACTGAGAACTAATACTTATGAAAATAATATTTGTATATCATCTTTTCTTGGTTAGCTATTCTTTTCTAAAAAGAAACCTGTAGTCTAGCNGTATGTACACATGCATGTATTCCTCTTGTTTCAACTTTTGTCACAGTTTTTCTTGTTTGTTTTTTTTTTAATAGTGTATAGCAAGAGTAACTTTGCATTCCAGAAGAGTCTGGTGTGGTATTCTTTTGTGGCTGTGATTGTGAAAATTGGGGTTTCTTTGACTCACTAGGAGRCTAACATGACAAATCACAGTGACCTCACTCAGAAAAAACATGCCCATCTTACAGATGAGGGGACTGAGGCTGGAAGGGTTGAATGGCATTCTGTCCTCATTCTAAGCAGGTAGCAAAATAGGAACTGAGACCATTTTCTAGCTGGGAGGTCCTCTCCAGCAGAGTTGCACCTGTGAGCCTACTTCCAGGGCATCTGATGTCTTCTTCTGACTTCCTGGGCACGGCACGCATCCCTAAATCTCAGTTCGGGGATTAATGCTCAATGGCACTACCATGGGCAACACACAGTGGGAAAATCTAAGGAAATTTTCACGGAAAATCCTAATTCATAACCTTTACATGATCCAGTTAACATTTACTTAAATTTCACTTTCCCAAGTTCTAATAAAAATTGTCAGCCTTGCTGGGTGGTGGTGGCACACATCTTTCATCCCAGCACTTAGGAGGCAGAGACTGGCAGATCTCTGTGAGTTCAAGGCTAGCCTGATCTATAGAATGAGTTTTAGGAAAACCAGGGCTACTCAGAGAAACCTTGTCTCAAAAACAAACACCACCACCACCACCGCCACCACCACCACCATCATCATCATCATCATCATCTGCCACCACTATTCTCCCAAACTGCCTTTATAATTCCCAAAAATAATTCTCAGCATGTCAATATTGGTTTTGCTTGTGTCCACTGTCTTCAGCCTTTACGGTCAAGTGCTGTACTTTATCTCTGATACTGTGGCCCTGACTCTTGACCCTAGATCGAGGCCTGAGGTCATTCTGAAGTTAATGATTGAAACCTGTGGTGGACATTATCCCATTGCGTGGAAGCATTCTGGGTCACCCTTTTTGCCATCCATGTGACACAGATTCTGGAACATCTCAGTGCAGACTGATCGCAGGAAACCCCAGCTGTCCGTGATGGCTTCGCACATTGAACTGACTCGTGGGGCTCTCTTTGTGAGAAGCTAGCCCCTCATTATTGACAATTGTGCTTACCTTTTTAAGATAATGAGTATAAATATGGGTGTGTGTAATCATGTATAGGCGCCCTCAGAGGCCAGAGGCCTGGAATCGCCTAGAAGAGCAGCTCTCAATCATGACCTTTTCAGGGGGGTCCAATGACCCTTTCTCAGGGGTCGCTTAAGATCATTGGAAATCACAGATATTTAAGTTACAATTCATAACAGCAGCAAAATTAGGAAGTAACAAAGAATTTTACGGTTTGGGGGGGTCATCACAATATGAAGAATTGTATTAAGGGGTCGGAGCATGAGGGAGGCTGGGAACCGCTGCTCTCCAGGACTCCAGTCTCGGGAGGCTGCGACCTGCCCCACACGGATGCTGCCAACTGAGCTCAGCGCCTTTGCAGGAGCAGGCCGCACTCGTAACTGCCGAGCCAGCGATCTGGCCTATTACTCCATCTCTCCTCAGCACCGAGACACCTGACCCACCRCGCTCTAGCCAGGCCCCCTTTTTACTGTTTATGGAAATTGCCTCAGCTGGCCTCGAACTCACAGTCTCCACACCTAAACCTCCGGAGTCGCTGGGATGACAGTCCTGTACCGTTAAGCTCAGCTTTTGTGAACAAGTCAGGTAGCCCGAGGCCACTCTGTCCTTTACCAGGCTCTTCAGCCGCGAAGCCTATCTATGTAGCCAAGGCTTCAGAGACAGATTCCTATTAAAGACATCTGTGTTTCTGCCTGCTTTCTGTTTGGAGCACRCTCTTCTCTGCATAAATCTAATCATCTAGATTCTTATGATTCATTCAAAAGACTTTTAGAGGCCAGTCTGGCCTTTTAGCAAACATTTCTAACAAACTGACATATTTTAAGAGTCGCTTTAAGGTTACCCCGGGTCGGTGAATAAGGACACGTTCACGGACAGCTAAGACTTCAGCTGTCCATTCCTAAAAGACAACTCAGATTTTTTTTGGAGATTAGAAGATTCTTTTTTTCTTCCTTCAGTGATTCAGAGTCAGTTTTGCAACTTGAAAGCAGAGGGAGAGGGTGAGTCACACGTTTATGAATGGGCTGTTTCCTCAGACCAGGCCTCACTTCCTTATGGCTCTCATTCCTCTGAAAGCTGCCATTCACACTCTCCCCTGATGCCTGAAGGAGGAGGACGATGCACTCCTTGGACCTTATCCTCATGACCAGGTTCRAGAAGAGCCAGGGCTAGAGACAGGTTCTGTGAGACCTTCACTGTCCTAGGCTTAGAACTCAYGGTGCAGTGGTTAGTGGTTATTGAAAGAAAAAAAATCTAAGAATATCAGTCCTCTTTTTAAAGTTCTAAATATAGACTGCTTCTGGGTCCTGTGCTGTGAGTTCTGGTTCTCCTGAGTGTCTGGACAGAAGACTTTATCTCCCCCACCCCCAGGCAAAATCAATACACCTTTAGCTATTCAAGGAATAAACTCATTAGTTGTATGTTACCAAGGCCTTGTAAAGAGAAAAGCCCCCTCTTCAGGTCCAGACAGACCATTTACAGGGTTTCTGGATTCCTTATTTAATCAGGAAATTAGACGAGGAGCCGTATAATAGGGAAAAGTTCATTTGGGCCACAGGTGGGGCTCTGTTAAAGTGTCAACGACTTCATCCATATTAGGTAACAGGAACTGCCTGAAAGGCATTTCTTTTTCATTCTGTGTCATTTGACCACAGATGACTCAGTTCTGAGATTATTTACCAAGCTCGGGCTGAACTCACCGGGGAGGCAGCAGCTGTAAGACCCGTAATACAGCCTGCGTGGCGTGCCGTGACAGCCAGGGCCAGGCCGTGACAGCCTGCGCGGTGTGTCGTGCCGAGACAGCCTGCGCGGCGTGCCGTGCCATGACAGCCAGGGCCAGGCGGCTCCTGTTCATTTCCTACTCGACCCAAGTGCTTCATTGCTCAAATAGTGTAGACAAAAATCGAAGTCGTTTTACCCTCACTAGGGAAAGCTTGCTCCAGTGCAGGGAGAATCTCACAAAGTCAGCCWAGAAACCACACGGATCAAAGAAGCTAATTAGTAACAACCRCGAACAAGTAACCTCAACTTAAACGTTAGTGTAAYATTCTGGAGGCCAAGGGATCACATTATCGGCTCTTTTAAGCAGGCTTTGCTTTGGGGATGGTTTTTAGATTCATAGCAACACTGAATGTGAAGTGGAGGGTTCCCCAGCACCCCAGCTGCCTCCCTAGGTACAGCTCTTCCCCCCCACTATCAATATCTGGTACCTTTGTCACAATCAATAGACTTACACGCATACCACTGTCACCCAAAGTCCATAGTTTACCTGGAGACTCACTCTCATTGCGGAATGCTCTGTGAGTATTGAGCAATGCGAGAAGACTCAGACCACCATTAAGATATCATAGAAAGCAGGGTCACCTCCTCCAACCCGCAGTCCTCTGCCCCAACCTACCCAGAGAACTGGGCCTTTTGTTGCAGTTTAATTATCTAAACGGGAGCTAAAGCCAGAAGCTTAAACAAAACCCAAGTGCTGAGTTTAAAGYAACGGGCTGTTAAAAATCAGTAACATTTTACTTAAAAAGTAAAAATATTGATGTTAAGATTTAAGGAGCTCAGAAGACATGCTCGAGGACATGCAGTTGCTACGGAACGTTTATTGGTTAAATAAATGAAATACTTTAAGTTTTTAGCCAAGGGACAGGAGAAATCTCTCCCAAGGCCCTCCTAGCTGGAACTTAGCTAAAATTAAGCAAAACAACAATAAAAGGGCTGAACAATCTCTAAGAGGCAGCGTAATAAATCRTCCCCACTAACAGAGTCAAGGAGAAGTCACAACGGTGAACAAGAATGTATTTTGAATGGGACGAAAATGAAAACAGTGTATCAAAATATATGCTACAAGGYGAAAGACATCCTTGGAGGRCAGAGCTGGCGAGATGCCTCAGCRGTTACGAGTACTTACAGGTCTTCCAGGGGACCCTGGTTCAGTTCCCAGTACCCACACAGGGGCTTAGCAACCATCTGTTACCCCAGTTCCAGGGGATCTGACASCTTCTTCTGGCCTTCAAGGGMAGCTACACAAACGTGGCAAGCACTGACACAGGAACACAAACTTTTACTTGGTTTAAAAGCAAGTAAATCTTTAAGAAATTCTCCATGACGGGGACTGGGGTGTAGCTCTGGTGGTAGGAACTCTTNCTGGCCCCATGTATTACAAGCACTGTGAAGTCATTGTGTACACAAAGAAATAAACTGTAGACCACGATCACACAAAGGCAATGTTCCACAGGGACGGGGCAGCAGTGTGGTACATCATAAGGACCCAGGACAACCAAGTGAGTAAAGGAAGGCATCAGCTGAAAGCCACAGGTCTAATGAAGCTGTGTAAGAAAACAGGGCAAACCCTCTCCAAAGGAACACACACTGCAAAACTAATTCTGAATCCCCTTCAACAAAGGATAAGCAGCCTCTTAAGAATCAAATCTGTATCATCAGGCACAATGCAATCCTATGATTCACTAGTTAAACACGCACCTCTAATCTGCCTCAGTCTCCTCTGAAGAAAGATGGCCTCAAATGTTTAACTTTGCACCCTCTGGAAAAATGAGAAGTGCCGAAGAGGCCTATCCAGCCCTAAGCCAACTGTCCCATCTAGTAAAAGTCACCTTGGCACGCAGAGGGAGCACAGTGACAGCTCCAGCAGGCACCCACTACAGCTCCACAGCAGTCAATTTTCAGGCTTCCCGGATACTACCCATCAGCCAACAAGTCGTKCCTTGGCAGACGCTTTATTTCTAGTAGTCCCTCTGAAACCATGTTTAAAAAAAAATAAAGCAAATTCTAATAAAAATGCATTGATCTGATTGCCACACCAAGCCATGTACTGTATTTCATTTAATTTTTACCTTAAACATGAAATGAGATGGTAAAAGTATGCAGATAAAAAGAAAGAAGTRAAATTCCTTACAACTGTTCCTACTGCCTCTTGAGGATAACTCCAGTGCATTCCCTCAGCAGGATTTCTCTTTCTCCATGACACTTCATGTGTGATTGACATAAAAAGCTGCACATTATTTAATATACACATTTCTATGAGTTTAGAAATAAATAAACACCCATGAAGCCACACTACCATAACCACGGTCATTAGTATAACTGTCATCTTCCAAAGCCTTCCATTCCTAATTATCTTAGCTTTAGCTTTAACTGTGTACATGTGCCTATCTGTGGATCTGTGCATTTGAGGCAGGTGCCTGCGGAGGTGTCAGATCCCCTGCAGCTGCAGTTACAGGCATCTGTGATCCAATTGACCTGAGTGCAGGAAAACAAATGTGGGTCTTCAGCAAGAGCAGTATACTTTTGTGACCACTGAGCCATCTCTCTAACTCCTCCATTATTATTAATAATACCAATGTTGTTGCCTGTGCAATTAATATATAGTTTAACCTCTTAACAAATCTTAAGTTTACAACACAGTATTGTCAGACACAGGAATTATACTAAATCCTCACTTGACATTTCTCTCTCTGACTCAAAAGTTTAATTATAAATAAATGTGTTTCACAAATTAAAAATTATTGTACAGTATTCACAGCAAAGACTATAAAAAAAGAAGTTGCCTGAATTATAGTACACATCAAGTTTTGTTTTGTTATGGTTTTGTTTTATAAAGYCTAATGTGTAGATTACAGCACACAGACAGGAAATCAACCTGCAGGAGATAGGGCTTACCATCCCGGTTTTGCTAAGCTTCTCACAAAACMAATTTAAATGCATTTTAACAAAAGATGCCAGACCTATGCGGTCCTTTCACCCCCTACTCTGTTCACCGTGTTCTCTGTAGCATGGGTGATTTTTAACTTGTAAGTCGCACATATTATGTACATTTTTACATGTATAACACTGTCTACTAATATACTAGCTGCTACTTATGAAGAACCCCCTCATGCCACATATTTTAACAGATTTACATACCCAATTCATTTATGTCTCATAAAAATCCCTCAGGGGAGCTGCACTTACAATTCAGACCCAAAGAAAACAAAGTGGGAAAATTAAATGGCTCAAAATTACATAGGTAAACACGAGGGAGAACTCATACTGAAGATGTTTGACTCAAAACAAATGACAAGRTGCTCACTGTGTCATGATCTTGACTGTATGAAACCCAATGCTCCAATAGGACACTCCCAGGCACGCTCAGTTCTGATGCCAAGATCAGCCTCAGCTAGCTGTTCTTGGTCCTAACTAAAGCCWTCTATCGGCACGCATTTTYGCAGGGCATTGTCCTGTGCTCTGGACTTCCGCTCTGCCCTCGTGCAACTGCAGAGGCAAGCACAGTGATCGACATCACATGGCAACAGGTGACAATGTGTTTCCCTCCCTTTTCATTTATAGATGCCTGAGGCKGAGATTGCTGTTCAAAAGAGCCATTCCACAATACAACCCTGTATGTAAAAATCCCACTAAGAAAAAAAAAAGCATAAAACAAAAAGAATAGTCAAATTACTGTGTCTATAACATATAGTGTGAACCATTACACAAAAACCAGTTCACATCCGTGTTTATC
>BDUI01002590.1:50586-70322 GCA_002335545.1 Apodemus speciosus | reverse complement strand
TCTCAGCTTCAAAAGCAATGGACTTACAGGTACGCTGCTCTTCCTGTCCAGAGTTAGCATGGGAACAGAGAACCCAAACTGTTCTCACACTTGCTGCGAGTGTTTTCACAGGTCCTCAGCTCTACGTAAGACTTCAGTTCAGTCACCCGTTTTATAGGCCATTCATGTCATTTCAAATACTAAATACCATTTGCTTTAATTTCTATAATGAGGAAAAGACAAACATGTTATCCCTCAAAAGATGAAAGAATGGACAAATAAAACTTTCCCCAGTAAACACCATGTCTGCTACAGAGAACTCACAACTTCTCAGACTGTCTTATTTCTTCTCTGGCACTTGTTCATAATGAAGACTCTCACATTTGCAGACAGGGCATGCATGGTATTGATCAGTTAACTACCTTACATCAGGCCAGATCTGTTGAAGTGATATTAATAATAATACTGCACTCACTCTGACACAAATGGAGTCTTACCAGCCATATATAGTGTCTATTACCTATGTACTGTCTCCTTGGATGTATGTATAAATTTAATGGTAATATATGGTGTATATATTATAATAGTGAAACACTGTGAGCCACTTATTTAGAAGCCTGAACATCTAAAACTGAACTGTTACTAAGTTGTGTACTGACAACACATTAATGATCTATCTTAAGATCAACTCATAAAAAGTGATGATATACAACTTCGGTGACTTTTCCACTGTACACAGAGGCCTACGTACCAAATATTTATAGAAGTTTTGTGTAAACAGTGGTATTATAAGAGATTTGTACTTTCTTTAGCTAGGTTTCTCAAATATTTCATATAATGTGCACTATTTCTGCAATTAGATAAAAGAACTCATCCCCATGATGTGCCCTATAACTTTTAGTGTGATTTATAGATAGTACTGGGTGCTAGGGGGATAGAACAACTGAGCAGACAGAGCCACAATCAAGACTTCATGGCAGGTCTAGACAAGGGAACATGTAAAAGCAGACTGCAGGAGAGCCCACCAACTCCTCCAGGGTCTGTAGATACTGTCTCCTTGTTCTTGGTGTCCATCTGAACTCACATCACAACCCAGGGGTCAGATAATCTGATTTCTAGGCTGGACTAGAACAATGCTAACTCTTGGTTTTGTTTGAGCTTTAACCTTTAGGATTCTTACTTCTTGTTACCCTAGCAAGCAGAGTTGGATTACGGAAGCAAAGCCTCGGGCTGGGCAGTAGGAAGAACAGCTACAGGAACACAATGGCTGCTACTGATGCTAGGGTCCTCCATGAAAGGGGCTGGGGGCATAGGGAGAGCTGCTGTCCTCTGAATCTCCCAGGCAGTTCCTTGCTACGTGGCGGAACCTCTTCAGGACCTCATGTTATAAGTCATGAACTCTAACCTTCGAGTTAGCTTTAGCTTCTTRATTCATTTACTTGTACTTTACAAATGGCCTCTGCTCCATTACTGCCTTCTTGGAACTGCTATATTGGTTCTCAGCCTGTATCAGAAATGCCACAAACAGGGCTGTTGCATTAAATCTGGGAGTCAGATCCAAGCATCCTCTTTCTTTCTAAGCCTATTAACATGACGTTCCACAGGCTAAGTCAGTCCCCTTTATTTTGCCATTTGCCAGAGAACCTCTCCAGGAGCGAGGTTCCTTGCTGCTATACTGGTTGGGACACAGTATCTATATGTGGAAGAGCAATCATTCCAATGAGGGAAGAAAATTAATTCCCATTATTTGGATTGTTTATTTTCCTAACAGGAAAAAATAAAAGAAGAGGAAGATGACCAATGGCCAGCTAAGGAAGACTGGATAGCCTCCTGGAGAGGCTACCTTCCTGGGCAGAGCATACATCACTCCACACCATGGAAACAATGTGTGAATCATCAAATAGCCAACTTAGGAGATTTCACTTCCTTTGACATTTTGTCACTAGCCATACAATAAATGGCAGCTGTCTTGCTAGGTGGTGGCAGCATACCCTTTTAATCCCAGCACTCAGGTAAACATAGGCTGATCTCTATGAGTTCAAGGCCAGCCTGGTTCACAGATTAAGTTCCAAGATACCCAAGGGCTACACAGGAAAAAAAAAAACAAACAAAACAAAATGAGAGCTGTCTATGCACACAACTGTCATCAAATATATGTGGCCTGAGGGGGGTGGGGGATCAATGGATTTGGAAGATAGGGGTTCAACTCAAGCAAAATGAGCTATTTCAGACTTTTAAACAGATGCAAAAGCTAAAATAAAGTTTCCTAGTTGGTAGTGAGGGTTACATACACACCTGTCACTGCAGTGCTGAGGGTACTTTAACAAAAGGAAAAGTGTTTCCCAGCCTCTGAGTCTTTCAAAAATCAGAATATGCTAAATATATGCAGATAACTCCATGGAGCCATTGGAAAAAAATGCCAGAGAGAAATTTAAATGACCACCATAATAAAGAATGTGATCTACCYCGTTTATAGTCTCTCTAGGCTTGTGTCAGTAAAGTAGAATAAACATGTTATTAAAAGAGAATCAATAGGAGGCTTTAAAATATACAGTACCACAAAAGGTCAGGCCCCAGTATTGATTTTAATATAACATTTTTTGTTCAGCTTCCCAAAGGGTTCTTTTCTAATATTGTTCTTCATTTTTCTTTCACTTTGTTCCCTGACTGGTGAATTTGTTGTTTCTGTCTGCAGAAAGCTATCTAAGGCTGAGCTTGCTGGGTGTGAGTCACTCCTGTGACAAGCTGCTAGGAAATGAAAAGAAAAAGAAAACAAAATCAGCTCCCTGCCACAGCCATAACCAGGGGACTTCATGGGAGAGCTGGGGACAAATACAGAAGGCACACACAGCACAGCCATCAAGTCACACAGGGCCATGGTGGGTGGGCACTGCCCTCCCTGGAGCCTTGGAGGGACAGACTCCAGAAGCCAGAGAGTCTGAGGAGAACAGGATGGCACCATCTTCCACACTGCAGCAAAAACTTTCAGGAAAACAGCCAAAAAGATGCAGAGATTTGCAATACAAACCCAAGTTCCTCTCAACCTGAAAAGCTGCCATGCTGAAAGGAGAGCCAGCCCATAGGGAGGAATTAGAATCATGTGCCCAGCTAGAAAAGACAGCTCTTGACACCGCCTCGATTTGAAATGCTTGCAGAATGTGTGCTTTGATACAGTCGTGCACATAGTACACTATATGATTTACACAGAGTTACAGAGTTTGAATAGGCTTGAAGACAAAACTTAAGTCAACAAGGGGGAAGGGGAAAGATATTCTCATTCTGTTAGGTTTTCACTTTTATAAAGTGTTTTCTGAAAGAATTAAACAAAACAAGCTGGAAAATGTCTCGTGCACGAAGTGCTTGCTTTGCTGTCAAGCAGGAAGGCCTGAATTCAGATCCCCAGTACCCACACCAGAGCCATGTGCAGTCTGGAAGCCCAGAGCTCGGCTTGCTGGCCAGCCAGCTTAGAACAGAGCAAACGAAGTATTGTAACTTAGCAAATATTTTCTGATGTCTATTAAATGACAGATTGTGAGTTTTGCCCACATACACAATAAACAGGCAGAGTGCTGCAAAGAAACATAAAGCAAAACGGAGGGGGGGGGGTAAGGAGGAGGGCAGCAGGACAAGTGCCAAGACGATTCCTTCAGACAGTGGCGGCTCAAGTCTCTCTGTGCAGTTGAGAAGAAGAGGGAACCCACTATGCAAAACATGGGATCCAAGTATTCTGAGCAATGAGCTCTGGGCATACACTGGACTGGCTCAGACGTGGCTGGAGTGTTCAAGGAGAGGGCAGAGGAGCCCTGGATGGAGGAAGGCAGGCTGAGCCGCAACGCCAAAGGAAAGGAAAGGGCTAGGGCTCCAGGCAGATGCTAATTAAAAAGCCATTAGAAATGTTTTAATCAAAGACACAAACAAAATTAAAACTACATTTTAAAAACTACTTTGCAGAGAAAGAGGGAGAAGAAAGGGAAGGGGGTGGTAGTTGGGAAGGGGGGCAAGAAGAGAAGCRGGGCCAAGTGGCTCCCTAAAGTGACCATGAAATAAGAACCGGCGGGCCAGGCGGTGCCTTCCAGCAGCACTTCAGGCCTGAGCGCTATGGCTGCCCTCAGGAGGACAGTTCTTCCTGAAAGGTAGTTGTGTGTGTAAAAGCAACATGGCTACCCTCTACCGCTCGATGGCAGGACCCTATTTGCTGTAGCAACTTTAAAGTCCCATGAGGAAWGAGAATAAAATCCCCACACAGTGAGACCCAGGCAGGATGAAAATGGTGAGAGGTAGACTGTCGTGGACTGRAGGGCGCACAGTCCCAGGCTCGGTTAATAAGAAAGATGCAAGGACTTAAAGCAGAGAAAAGGAATCAAGAATAATTAGTAATCAAATGCTTTTTGTTAAACTAACATTATTCATATTTTCATCAGCTGGAAGAAAGAGCTTGCTAAGACAAACCTSAAGTTACAAAGAGTCACTTGGATAAGAACTTCTTTAATTCTATAAAAACAGAATTGCACAGTTGACAGATATATTTATAAAGAAATGCACAATTTCCAACAAAATCTACAGAAATATTAATCTTTACCCACGATGACAGTATTTTGACAGTTTCACTTCAAAATATAGTCATGTGAATTAAAAAAACAAAAACACTGAAAAAGTCCTCCTCTTTACAAATCTTTTAGAACTAAAACCCTTAGTTCTTGAGCTCTATAATCACCAGAGGTGACCATGCTAAATCCTGCMCAGTATAAAACATCCTTGGGGGAAGCTCACAGGTGGAACACGGAAACAGAAACACAAAGGAAGCATCCCTGTGGGACCAGAAGCCAACCCAGCATCTACAGTACAGCCCTGCGGAGTAAGGACTGCAGCTCAACCCCCACCCCTCTGGCAACTTGTCTACTGACAAGTGAACTCTATGCTCAGTCATTTCATCCACAGAGGGAGGGGACCGGCCAGTCCGAATCAGCCTACAGGAATACAAGGACAAAGCGATCAACAGGTATACAAAGTGTTTGGGTAAGCAGTGCCTCCAACTGTAAGCACTAAGTCACATGACTAGTGAGTGTCTTGCTTGCCTGTTTGTTCATAAATGCAGTCTCACTGTGTAGTACCTAGCCTTGAATTTGTAGTCCTCATGCCTCCAGTACTAAGATTATAGGTACAAATCAACTGCCATGTCTCTCTGGGAACCTATTCTTAAATAGTGTTTATTATCCAAATTAAAATCTACTTGAGATCTCTATAGACTGCAYAGGAAGAATGGCTGGTTTTATAATGTCACGTGTGTTTCCTTTAAACACAGGACTGCATCACCCCTGGGATAAGACTTGAGTGGTTTTATGGGAGAAAAGCATGGCCGTGAAGATGAGGCGTATTTCCTTAGTAGTCTCTCTACAATCCAATATTATCTATGTCTTCAGTACTTTGAGAAATGACCTTTCTTAGTCAAAGCAATTTGGTTCTGCAGAAATAATAAAAGAGTCACAGAAACTCGGTTAGATAATGGTTTTTTAATGAATAGACATTTCTCACATTAAATTGGTGGTTTCAATGACTTTTTTTTTGGTGCTGTTTTGATGTGGTTTGGTTTTAATCCATCAACCCCACCAGGGAGACAACGAAATGTAAATTCTTGGTTTTTAAGAGACTTTTGTTTTGATAGAATCGACGTTCACAAAATGGGAGCTAGGCAATGGGAACTCTAAACGATATGTTTTGAGAATTCACATTGGAACCTGATTTTAACTTGTTAGTTGAAATATTTACATGGCTAACTTTCATTTTTCTACTTTATACTTGACACTAAAATCACACTAAAACCATTTTAATGAGGCAAATTGAAAAACTCTCCAAATGAAATAGCTGAGGCCTGGAGGCTCTAGATGGTTTATGTAGAAGGAAGCAACTGTGAATAGTGTATAACTAATAAATTACTCTCATGGAAGCTACACATACTTCGATGGAGGGATTCAATATTCTCATTTCAAAGGCAAATTGCCCCAGCAGCTAACTTTCTAAGTGTGACAGCTTTGACCGGAAGGGCAAGCACACTGTGGAGACGGGCGCGACAAGCCCAAGTCCAGCACATCAAGCGTCCCCAGCACACAACAGCAAGCCATTCTCTCGTTTCCTGGGTCTTTTTTTTGGGTGGGGTTCTCCCCAAAGTCTAGGATTAATATAGAGGAGAAATAAATGCAAGATGATTTCTGCTTGCCTATGGTTGGTGAAAATTAACTTCACGCAGTCCTGCTCCTGAGGAGAAGTGGCCCTCCCCTCCACACAGGCGCAATGCTCCACACAGGCGCACTACTGGGCATATGTGAGCACCTCRTTGACCAGAAGTGCATCCTGATCTCTCAAGCTCACAAAGCAGGAGACTGGCTCCTTCAGCATATTCTCCACTATGCTATTTAGAAAACAGTCACAATATTAAGTTAAAGAACTAACAAGAAATTCAAAATGCCTCCCTTACTAAAGGAATCAACACAAGCCAGAACAGAAAAGTGACCTACAGTCTAGACAGGGATGAGATGAGGGAAGCTGGCACTACGTGAACTAGGAAGAGAAGCCAGTGTTTAGAACTGTAAGCCTAAGGTAAATGAAATTGGCATGTGACTTACAGCTCTGTCACCTCAACTCCTTTCAGCTCACACAAAAAATCAGGAGAGAAAAGGAGGAAGTGGTGGCCTGCTCTGAAGATCTCTCCAGAGTAAAGAGAACAGATGTCAAACTGACACTTCTCACTCAGTATCACCAGCAGGCCCGGCAGACGGCCCAGAGTTGAGATCAGTCCGCAGGGCTAGGCCCAACATATGTGGACTACTGCCTGCAAAGACGGACTTCTAGACCTAAAGAAACAGACATCAGGCTACAGCTCAACCACCTACTGAAACTAGAGAGGGACGAGTCTACTAGCAAATGCTCTTCGGTTAGGAACATCTTTGTTCTCCGTACTGTAAATGTGTTTCCTGAACAAAGCACCAGACCTGCAAAGATGAAGACGCTTCATTCTGTAGAAAGAAGAACTGAGGGAAAAGAGTAGACAGAGCTCACCTCACTTGCTACAGCCAGCCTGCATCGGCCTGCATTGGCTGCATCACCTGCATCGGCCTGCATCGCCGGCACTGGCTGTATCGGCCGCACATCGGATTTCCTCTGAGTAGTTTTAAATAATGACAAGAGACACTGGGCTACCATCACCTCAGCAATGAACTGAGCGAGCTGGACGAAGGCCAGTGCTCACCTGGCTCTGCTGCACTATCTCCCCCACCTATTTTATAAACGTAACAAAGCTTTAGGCAAGCATTAACAGAGAAGAAATGAGTAAGAAGCAGAGAGCCTTACTACTCCCTCTCCCACCCAACAACAGAAAGCCTGGACTGTCCCGGGTAATGGAGAAGCTTCGACATGAACGACAATAGAACGCAGAGAGATGATTTCCCAGACACTTCCACAGAGAAACCAGTTTCAGCAAAAATTACTTCAAGCACTATGCTACATGGGAGAAAATGCTGTAATTACTGTCAAGAGAAACATCTGAATAATACGTGGTTGAACATCACGGCTGCAATTACAAGTAAGAACGTTACAGACTGGGATGGCAAGCTTGATTGGCTTCGAGATTCTTGCCATGTGAAAAAAGCTTCTGCAATGGAGCTCAGAGGAGGATTCCTCAGCAGCGGAGCAGCAACAGAAAAGAAATGGAGTTTGTACAAAATGAAGAGATACGCATAGGCTCAAGAGTGCACTAGCTACCCGCCTGTAACTGTGGGAAGGCAGCTGTCTGTTAAAACAAGAGTGTCGCTGAAGAGAAAAGATGGCAGTGGCAACTGGCCCACACCCCCGCAGCTAGAACATGAGCAGTCCATGGGAGTCCTTCTCACAGACTCCCTGACACTGGGACAGGAGCGCCTATGGCTTGGAAAGCAGTACCTACCTTGAGCAGAGTGGAAACGTGTCAGGATAAATGTACAGGATTGCAGAGAAGGAAGAACCAGGTAACAATGAGACTGAGAAGAGCAGTGACCTACAGGAGCAGCTTCTATGCCCAGGAGGATCCGGCACTATGCACAAAGGGGGCTCCCATGTCTTAACGAATCATCCACATCCTCAAAGTGGCCAGACACAGGGGACACTGCACAACAGCTGCTATACCGACCCAGGCCTTCACTGAGCCACTAACAACTGTTCCTTCAAATACCTGTAAACTCCAAATTCATCTGTCCGTGGCAGTGTGAAGACACGAAAAACTACTTGCTACAAACTGACTGCTTAAGGTTACAGTCAAACTCTTGTTATGCCAGGTCTTGGTAAGTACTAGTCCTCAACAGCCCTCAGAGCTTCTCCTTGTCTTTAACTTACTACATATCTATAAACTGCATATAAGTTGAAGTTCTAGTTTTTATAATCTTATAACTTGTGTATGATAGAAAGAGTATGAATATTAAACTAAATTAAAATAAAAATTTGTAGTCATTGGGTAATGTCAAATTATAAAGATACAATTTAATTTTTGTTTTATTTTAATATGATATAAACATGCAATACTCAACCACATGCATTAATATTAGTAACTTTTCACTAATATAAAAAAATCCGAGGCAAGCCCACTTTATTAAGAAAAGATGCAATGTTTGCTCATAATTCTGGAGATGCAAGGCCACGGGACCCACCTTAACTTCACTCCACTAAAGCTATTGCTGAAAGCCTCAGATAGAACATATCTGAACCAGTGAGGCCACTCGTGCAAGCCAAGGGGTCCTATGAGACTACCTTAGCCATTCTGAAAGGTATGAGGGGCAGTACCTCCCTGCTGCCCCACCCTATGCACATATTTTTCTAGGTCCCTCTCAAAGCTTCAATCACCTCCTACCTTACGACATCAGAAGCCAAGTCTCTAGCACAGGCACATATGGGGGCCAAACCACATTCAAGTCCTGGCACTGTCTCTTCCAGAAAGACAGTTGTTACATCTGTGAGCAGTCTCTAGGTTAGGGACACAATACTGCAGTACATGACTACTTACATAGTTTAAACATGGCCATAACGCACAAAACTGTCTGGCCAGCTCTTCCCTCCCCCATAGTTTACCTTTTTCCTTCAAAGGCTGAATGTATATAATAATAACGTCAAAAACTTATTAAACAGAATGGATTTAGACAGAAGGTAACATTACCATGAGTTTCACTATCACAACTAAGAGATACAAGAATGTATAGATGCCTATTTCTGGCATCTATACAACTATCAATGGGAAAAATGAGTGAATTATGCTATGCTTTCAAGGAGACAGCTGATAAAATTTATGATTAATTTATTTAACTAAATTAACTCAATGGACCTAATCCATTTAAAAATAGCAGGCAGAAACTCTCTCAAGAGACAGACAGCTAGCCACACAACTGGGTAGCTACTCCTTTTCCTTCCTGACTTCCTGAAAGAAGGTTATTAAAACTAAAACACTCTCACTTTCCTTTATAGGTAAAGAGGTGAAATTCGAATGCCAAGGGTCAAAGGTCAGAAGCAGTCACATTTTTCTTGCTGTCAGAGATTGGCTTTTGGAGGCAGGACAAGTAAATCACATTTCTAAAAGACTATGTTCAAACTGTACTGTAGTGTATTGTATCCTTGTGACATTGGCCTGCTGTAGCTACCAAAGCAATATGGCCAACTTCAGCCTACATACACAACAGACTGTCCCAGTAAAAACAGGCTGGCTCCTCTGGACCCTCAGCAGCAGACCAAATGACTGTTCCATCTATTAGATGTTTTAATGAGCAAATTAGACAAAAGAAGTTAAGCACGGAAGCTCATAATCTGTAATGTGGGAGCATGCTCAGAAAACCACCCCAGTGCCCCACAGATCCACAGTCCAGCAAATGGAAAGTCCATGTACAGATGCGGTTGTTTGGATTTGGTTTTTAATTGGAATATAACACAGGTTGCTGCAAAACTTGTACTCAGCTCTGCTGTCACTACGGTACTAACAAGAAATGTCTCATGGGGAAAGCCAGCATAAAGCAGCATAAAGGAACAGAACCCTTCAGAAGGTTTAAGAACCTAAAAGAAGTGGGGGTAAATTCTGAGTRGCTAAAAGAAATCTCTTCGGCTTACATGACTCTGTCTAAATGTGTGTGCCATGACTAGTCAGAACAGCAAAGAAAGGGCATCTGCTCTGGAAGGAAGGCAGGGCAAGCCTGCCAAGGTGCCATACAATCTGATGGATCCCATGGTCTGGCACGCAGATGGGCTGATTTTACCAACACATATTTTTCCACACTTTCACATGCCTGAAGTACCTCCTGACTGCAGAGAGGCAGTCCTGCCTCGGGTGTCATCGCCTGCACAGAGCATAAAAATTTACAGAAGTGGTGTCAGCAGCTTGGATAAATCCCAGAAGTGGCAGTAGAGCAATCCTTTACGGAATGCTATGTCGCCAAGGTTTTGAAGATGCTGAATATGATACTATGTGGGAAAACTGAGCACGACTGAGCAAGTGAACTGAATGAGTGAAGCCCAGCGTGCAAAGGCCTGAAAGGGGCTTTAGCCCCGGGACCTCACTGTTGGCACAACTGGCATTTTCGCCAGGTGATGCTCTTTGTTGGGACAGAAGGTAGCAAAGAGCCTGTCTTATGAATTACATGATCTTTAGCAGCATCTTGGGTACCTAAGATTTGACAAGTGTGACAGCCAAAACTGTCTCTAAACAAGGTCAGATGTCCCCTGGAGACCAAAATTACCCCAGTTGAGAACCATCACCTTAACCAGTTTCTTTTGCTTATGAATACATAGGTAACACTTTTTTTTTCAAAATTAGTCTTAATGAGTTATTTTAAATAAGAAATTCTAAGAGATGAAACATTGTATCATAATTTGCAGCCATTTTCTTTTCTCAGTGGAGCATCTTGAAATTAATGGCATCTTCAATTCAGGGAGATTCTACCACCCACTCCCCTTTAAGGAACCCTCTTCTGTATCTCCTGCTAGAGATGGTTTCCTTTCTCCTGAAGTCTTCACCAGTTCCAATTTTTCCTAGCTAGTGGTTCTTCTCTCTTCCTTTTTCAACTATCAAGCTTCCTAAGTTAACCACAATTAAGATTTGATGTTTTGGTCCAAAGAAATTTCCTGAAATAAGGTTCTGAGTTAAGCTGTCCTGACAGAAAACAACTCTGCTGCAAAGTTCACCAGCCTGTTAAATCTTTCCTGCTTCTCCTCACCACTCGGCACCTGACAGAGCACAGACACAAGTGGGTATGCCTGTATTTGTCTCTGGTTTTGAATGAGCTTTAAAATTTGCTCAAGGAAAAGGTTGCACTTGAAAAAAAAAAAGTTGACCATTTTCACCTCTCAGAAACAGGGAACACTTGAGAAGAGAGTAGGGTACAACACGGTTGACCATTACAGTGTGTGCATGTCATTAGAACATTCGATACTTGCACATGTCAGTAGAGTATTCAATACTTGGACATGTCATTAGAACATTCAACACTTTGCATCAATTTTGAACTAGTATATGGAGTTATCATAGTTCTATAAAAAAAAATACCACTGTGGAAATTAATTTCAACATCCTCAAACATATGTATTTGAAATGTACTTGTCTGTATCTTTGTTTAGATCTCATACTCTTGAGAACTAGTAGATAGTTCTGTGTGCATTTGAGGGAAAAGAAAAACTTGGCCATGAAGACTTGTGCAGGTGACAATATAAGAGCATGAAGAACCATTCTGAAGAAATGCTTACAACAAGCCTTTACTCAAACTCAGGCAACAGACACACCAATGCATAAGTGCACTGTCACTCCAAGATGCTGCTTTAGAAGACTGAACAGAAAGCTTTCTTAACACTTGTGCTAAAGTCTCTTCTCTGGTGAAGTTAAAAAAAAAAAAAAAAAGGAAAGAAGGTGGGAAAAGCTATTGATTCGTCCACGTGTCATATAGAACACACACTTTTGGCCAAGATTTGACAGCTGGGGGTGGGGGGGCGGACCTGTTGTAAAGAAAGCTTCAAACAAAACATTTTTTAAAGAAAAAAATAATAACAGCTATTCTACCCTCTGCTCTCTGAAAAGGTGACAGAAAAAAACCTTTACCAATAGTCATTTGTCCAAGTTACAGCTAGGTGCCAACCCCATCCCACCTGAGGTATGGAGGGGCCCTCACACTCCCATTCGTTCTGAGGTAAGGAGGGGCCCTCACACTCCCATTCGTTCTGAGGTAAGGAGGGGCCCTCACATTCCCATTCGTTCTGAGGTAAGGAGGGGCCCTCACACTCCCATTCGTTCTGAGGTATGGAGGGGCCCTCACACTCCCATTCGTTCTGAGGTAAGGAGGGGCCCTCACACTCCCATTCGTTCTGAGTATGGAGGGGCCCTCACACTCCTGTTCGTTCTGAGGTAAGGAGGGACCCTCACACTCCCATTCGTTCTGAGGTAAGGAGGGGCCCTCACACTCCCATTCGTTCTGAGGTAAGGAGGGGCCCTCACACTCCCATTGGTTCATCTCATCAGCCCTTTTCCTTTCATGGCCAGAGCAGAGCACATGGAGTCAAATCATAAAGGGAATTAAACTACAAACACATGAGGTATGGAGGGGCCCTCACACTCCGAGAGGGGGTAGGCACACAAACTACCATGGTGAATGCTACACCTAGCTGTAACAAAGAAAAAACCTGCACCATGTGGAAATAAAGAACTCCTGAGATACAGTTAGCAAAGTAAACATAAATTTGCACCCCCAAATCCTTATGAAAATAAAATTTAACTAAAGAAAATATAATTTCAAGATATTAAAAAAAATGCTATCATAACGTGCTGCTTTTATTTCTTAATAAAACTGATGTGGATTTTTTTTACTATTTAAACTTCACTAATTATATACACTCCATCAACCTAAAGTAATTAAATAATCATTATAAAGTGTTTCAGAGGAAGTCACTATAAAGACACACACACAATCTTCTGGAAGTGTTAAATTATATTCAAGTGATTTTTAATATATTTAAGTGATAATGCTTTATCTACTTCCTTAAAAAAAGATGGACATAATAGCAGCTTATATTCTTTTTCTGTATGTGTATGGATACACTGTGAATTCACATTCATCAGCTGGGGTGTGAAGGACAAAAAATTCAAATCGATGTTGGAGGTCCTATGGCCAATGAGGACTCCAATCCAATCCAAAGCTCCCTTCTACTAYGTCGTCAAATGAATTACAATGGATTCTAAGCTCCTTCTCTGTCTAGGCAGTACCTACTGCTCGCAGTGAGGAGACGCCACATGACCGCAGTGGTCTATGCTCTGTGCGGCTTTCAGAACCGGCACACGGAGGAAGCAGCCCTAGACTCTATCTTGAGCTAAAATGTATTCGTACTTTTCTATGTACACACTTTAGATCTTTAAAATGTAACACCTTCTCAAAATAAATGTATGTATATGTATCATCTGTGGTTTTACACATACTGCTTCTCTCCCCAGCTCCCACCAGTCTATGACTGTTGAAAATTATTTGAAAAAGCACACATGGACCTACGTGACTGTCTACTGTTCCACTGAAGGCCTGTACATGATTCGCACTTCACTTCCGCCAGGATGGTACTGAACTGCTTCCAGGGTTTAACTCTATTACTTCAATGAGCATTTTTTTTTTACCTATTTTTTTATAGTTGTTAATATTGGCAGCAACAAAATGGGAGTRTCTACATATGAAAAAGTCTAGAACAAAATATGAAAACATGGTGCAAGACAGAATTATAGAGGACTTTCATTTTTTAACTATGCAAATTTCTATGACATCTCAATTTTTTTAAGTTGGTACATTACTAATTAGTGCTATTTGTTAATTCAAGCCTTACATGTGACATAAGATATTCATCACTACCTATAATAGTATTTATTTTAATATAGAGTAATGGGCAATTGAATTTTTAATCTTAAACATATTCAGAGATTTAGATATTCCTAGGGAATGCTCAGAAACTAATTTCCATAAGCTGAAAAAACTAAAGCTCATACAACACTAATGCTTTAAAGATATGAACAATTTAGGGCTCTRCCAACCACAATCCCAATGCAAAAGAGCCAGTGGCTATGTTCAGCATACAAAGTTCTGCCATACAAAGAAAAGTAATTTTGTTATTGTTTTTGTTGTTTTGTTTTGTTTATTTTGTTTTAAATCACCAGTTAAGAGCATTTGCTGTTCTTGCAGGGGACCCTTGTGGTGACTCACAACTATCTCTACTCTCAGAGAATCCAATGCTCTGTTGTGACCTCTACAGGTAGCAGGAACACAGAAAGGGCATGGACCTACATGCAAGCAAGGCACTCATCCACATAAAATAAACAAATCTTCCTTAAGCATGCTACATCTCACAAGACCAGGCAAATCTGATGAACGTCCATGGGACTCACCGTCTCTGCTGTTCTGTATCCTTTTTGGCTTGCTCCAATGCCAGCTCCTCAGCTACTCTTCTTTTCAATTCTTCATCAGAAACTACAATCAACACAGAAGTAGAAGAAGATGAAACAAATGGCTTGCTGAAAAAAAAGCAAGAAGAGACAGCCAAGCTACATCTCAATGGGCAAAGTTGTGCCTGGTGGCCAGTGTCCCCTCGGAAGTCCCTGAGCACTGTAGAAAGGGTCAATTAGTGCATGAGAAAAGTAACTGAATCAAGAGTCCCCTGGCGACTCAGAAATTTCCACACCTACCAAAATTTATAATAAACTCAAGGAACTGCTTACTGCCCAAGAGGGGTCTAAGCCATTAACTGAAGGCCTTTAAAAAGATGTCCTAACATTAAAGTCTGACAATATCTGTAAAAGAAGGTCAGAGGTCAAGTACTTTAGGGATGAAAGTGATGCTAAAAGCTTCTCAATTCAATAAGTAAGTAACACAAATATGTATTACAGAGCATGGAATATTTGTATTTATATTTATTCTTCCATAATTTATGAAAAGGATATTTATGATTAATGGGTATTTAGAAACCATATTTTCTGGGATATGTGTCATTCAAATTCAAGTGCCAACAACTGGAAAGAAACCCAGAACAGTACTGAGCACACAGCTGGAGCTTCCTAAGTACCTGGAGACTTCATTGGCAACATCTGGCCTTTCCAATTAAAAGACTGTATACAATATGTCTTGTAAAGATTCTTACAGCTATAATAGTAAATAATGGACAAGTTTTACAGACTAAGAGCTTTCCATAAGAAATAAGTAAAAACCATCTCTTCTTCATTAGAAAACTACTAACTAAAATTATTAGCAGAAAGCACCAGAACCATCAGGAGGATTTACGGAAACAAAGGACCTAATGTTTCCTCACCAGACAATCTATATACATTACTTGGTGAACCAGACATAAGAGATATGCACCTTGTCTCAGACATATGCAAATACTTACTTACAATATGAAACAAAAACCTTTTTAAAAATAAGCACTGACTAAGCAATACCATCCATGATGGTACATAAAAGGTTTGCCCTCAGTTACAGACTGTATGAAAGCAATGACAGCAAAGAGCACCATCAAGGAGAGAAAAGAGGAGTCACAGAATGAGCGTGGGGGGATTAGCCAATCAGAGCTTACAAGGAGACTTGTAGCTAGAGACTATGATATATAAATAGCTCATAGCCAAATGAGAAAAGATAACACCAATAAAAACCACTAAAGAATATAAATAGGCATTGTTTAAAAGAAGATAAGCAAAAGGCAAAAGCACACCGAAAACTCTTCAACATCAATCATTGGGAATACGCAAGCCAAAACCACAGTGTAACGCCACTTGATACACAGTAATACAGATTCCCTGCAATCAAAAAGGCAGAGTGAGAAGTGGTGACTGGAGAAAGCCAACCCTCACGTARGGACATAAATGGCATCACTAGGGAGTGTGAATGAYACCTCTGCCAGGACAAACAAGTTGGCAGTTTCCCAAAGTCCTAAATGTGATCYAAGAGTTGAGCTCTCAGGTCCTGCATAGGCTCAAGAGAACTGAAAGTATTTACTCATACAAAAACTTATTTATGAAAATGTGTAATGTCATTATTTATAATAGCCCAAGGGGGGGAGCATCTAAATTCAAATCAGCTAATAAACAGGTAACCAAAATATGGCACATCTATTAATGTAATTATATAAAAAGGGTACATGCTACAACAAAGGTGTATGGGGAGGAACTCCGAGACAAAGGGTTACATATTGCTGTAGACTGCATGCTTCGAGCTTTAGTATGCCCAGGAATGTGAGTATGCTTTGTGGAGGATGCCTGGATGGAGAAAGTGAAGAAAGAGAAAGACAGCCAGTTATCTTCCTTCCACTGCTCTTGAGGATGGTGATATGTGTGAATGTGTGTACACATGCACCTCTTAGTGTYTTTTGTCCATCTGTTTGGTTGGCTGATTGGTTTGGTTTGGTTTATGTGTTTGGGGTGAGGTGGTGTATACTAGTTCTTCGTGGGTTTTTTAAAAACAGATCATTACTAAGCTGGCCTCAAACTCCTGCTGCTGCCTTACTTTATAAGACTGAAATTGTTCTAAATTATAATACTTGATGGTTGCATACAATTCTATAAAGAAACTAAAAACAATTGAACTGCTCACTTTAAATGATAAATAATCCCATGTAAGGAATAGGTAATGTAAAACATGGACACGGACAGAAGACAGTGGCGTCCTGGCTAACCTTACATGCTGGAAAAGCCAGGTGCCATGCAGCTGAAGAAAGGAAAGCTTTCTTCTGAGGTTGCTCTCTAAGGGTCTTTGCAACACTAGGCTGTTTCTGTTCTGTTTCTATCTCTTTTGGAGTGATGTCATGAAAAAGACAGGTTGAAGATCACACGCAAACCAGAAAATTGTGTTACAACAATGACTCTTGCATCCAGGTAAATCTCAAGGTTGTGTTTTTCTTAAGGTTTTTAAATAATAAAAATAACAACAGAGAAACTGCAAGCAGCAAAAGCTCAAAAAGGAGCCTGACTGAGTCTGTCTTTCTATAAGCTAGACTTTGGATAAGCAAATAATTAATCTCTCACTTCTAACTTCCTCATCCAATTACGAGCCTTGTGGAGGAACCTGCCAGACATGCAGTTCTAAACTATGCACCATACAGGGTATCCGCTTGGCCAACTTCTCAGAAAAGCTCTCAATGTCAGACAATCCTCTCAGGTTGGACATAGCTCCACCGGAAACACACATAATTAGTACTACCTGATCAAAACCTATCCTGGAGTCTGGCAGACCAGACCAACGTGAGCAACACGCTGCTAGAGATGCAGCTACATCTGAGTTCAAACCACAGTAGAACACATTTTCTCAGGTAAGGTTCACTAGGATTCTCTATCAACACCCAACTGGTCAAATAAAACTAGGCCTCTGGAAGACCTCAGTAGGTTAAACCTAAATACAAGTCACTGAGATCAGTTTTCCATGTAAGGTAAGAAAAAGTCTCAATGTCTTTTTGGTTTATTGGGTTATTTTTTAAATTATTGGGGTCTAATAGGCAAAAAAAAAAAAAAAAAGTATATACTCAATGTGGTAATTTAATATCATACAAATTATGTAATGACTACTATAATCAAATTACTGTATTAGCCACCACAGTTTATCGTGAGTGTACTGTTGGATCTTATCAAATCTCAAGTACAAAATAAAATATATAAAATAAAGTCACCATGCTGCATACTCTGTCTGTCCAAAGCTGAAAGTCAGCAGCCTACATCCAGCATCTCCCTGCTCTCCTGTCACAGATGCACGTTCTCTCTCTGCACCTGTGGGCCCAACGTCTCAGCTTCCACAGTAAGGGAGTCTTAGAGCAAGCAGCATGTCTTTCTGCATCTGGCTCCTTTCCTTAGTGCAAGGACACATCCTGGAGTTCATTTCCTGTCTGTGACACTGGAGCTTCCTACCAGGAAAGGGCCCAAGGGAGCGGTGATGTGATCACCTGGGACAAAGAGGAAATGGCATTACCGAATGGCGACCATGGGCGGATGGCAACAAGGCCATGCAGGTAAGCCTGCAGGCACTGTGCTGTGGAGAGGGGAGGGAAGGCAGACTGGAGGGTGGTCATTTCTTTCCCAATACTCCTTGCCTATCCTAGTCAGCCCCCAAGGCCTGTGGTAAGGCTAGAGCAAGAGCAAATGGATTAAAGGCAGCATAAAACAGGAAGACAAGTGGTGGGSGAAATGCAAACAGGAAAATACCAGCAGGGGAAAAAAAAAAGAAAAGAAAAAAAGGGCAAGAAAGCTCTAGAAGGCATGCCCAAGTGATGGGCTGGGTAAGAGCCCTTCCGGTAGGTAAAAGGAGCAAAACACGGCTATATAATGCCCTAGCTATTTCCAAGAAATGGTAGGAAAACATTCATAACTTTTGGTCTCAAGGTCACAACAGGAAAAGTAATTACCTAAGCTAGCATCCAGATTTTAAAATGACAAAAGATAACTCATGACCTAGCATAGAGAATTTAGAATCCACAGTAGCAGATCAAAGCACAGGCAGAAAATGAGCAGTGTGGTAATGGCTCCTGAGCAAACCTAAGCTTCGTGTTATTTGTTTTTAAATCAATAGAATACAGAAAGCAACAATGTATTTCTTCTGATAAGTCAGATCCAAGTGCCCAGGAGAAAAAAGTACAGCACTCAGAGCCCGCTATTTAAAATGGCCTTTCTGGAAACTTCTCCAACTCTCCAGATCTGAACATTCTCTCAACTACAACTGTTATTAATCGAAAAGGTCAGGGTTTCAGGGCCAGCTGTTCTGAAAAGCTGAGGAAGGAACGRCAACTTCACCCATTAGTGCTGGGAGCTCGCGAGCAGACCTTTAGGAACCGGTACGGTCTGGGAGATGAGAAGTCTGAGAACTGCGMAGGCCATCTAAAGGAGACTTGCCACGGAAATCTGTACATGCTGTTTCAAGTTCAGTGAGTGGGACTGGAGAGATGGCTCAGCAGTTGAGAGCACTGACTGTTCTTCTAAAGGTCCTGAGTTCAAATCCCAGCAACCACATGGTGGCTCACAACCATCCTTACTGAGATCCTACTCCCTCTTCTGGAGTGTCTGAAGACAGCTACAGTGGATTTACATATAATAAATAAATAATCTTTAAAAAAAAAAAAAGTTCAGTGAGTACTGCTGCCCCATGGCTTTCCCATGCATACACACGTTCCCTTTAGAACTTTATGGCTTAAAGATGTTGTCTTCAAATACATGTGCCCCATACCTTGGAAAAGTCTCAAAAATCACTGGAAGTTCTCGATACTGAATACGTTTTTATGAACACTAACATGTTCTGTCAAATAGTTATAGAAAATAGGACACAGCATAAAATGTTTAAAAAAAAAAAAAAAAGGCTAAGAACTGCTGTGGCTTGATTAGATCAAGTGTGACCTTAAACCTCTTACCTGAAAATAATTCCTGATTAAAAACAGCTCATGATTCCTAACAAATTTTTATTTGATCACTTGTTTTAACTAAAAAGAAGTTTTGGATAGTGCAAATAATTTTTTGGAAATCCTGTAATTCTCTCCTCATCTAAATATCTAAACTATAAGTATGTGTTTAACACCAAGTAAGAAGCTCCAAAATGGCTAACCTAATCATGCTCAATTCTGAGTAGTCTTTGGAACTGTGAGCACGATGGTCAGACCCCTCAGAGTAGAGCACACATTCACTTCAGCTCTTCTATACCATCTGGTGTTGGGGTCCGAGAACCGCTGAGGGAAGACCCCAGACTCAAATAATATGCAAAGGCAAAGACCATTTA
>BDUI01002588.1:55063-73211 GCA_002335545.1 Apodemus speciosus | reverse complement strand
TTTTGAACCAGATAAATACATCCACTGTAAGATTAAATGCATTACTCTCACTTTACATACATCTGCTTGTGATGACTAAGAGATGAAACATAAGACTCTTGACATAGAGTCAAATCCAATCTTAACACTATTAATTTAATATAAAACAATCTCTGAAATGCTTTGATATTGACCTTAGCRAATACCAGGTGACTAGTAACAACTGGTACAATCGTTAATTCATCCACCAGTATATATGATATTCCTGCTATGTACCAAGAATTCATTGTCCTAAGATAAAATAAGCAGAAGCTTTATGTTTTTAAGTGTCATTGCAGATTGGCCAATATGACTTATGAAAGACAAATGCCTTCCTATAGGGTAATGTAAGCACAGAGAGTTCATGTGAGCTTGAATGTAAGGAACATGTTTTATTCCATTAGTTGTCTTTCTAACACTAACAAGGGGCCTTTGAGATGTCTAAGTGGGTAACAGCACTTACCACAACATCTAATGGTCTGAATTCTATTTTAGGAAACCACAATCCAAATGTGATGGAGCACACCTGTAATCATAGTCCTCTTATAGCAAGATAGGAGGCAGACACAGTCAAATAAATCATCCAGAAGGTTGCTGGCCAACTATCTAGAGTACAAAGTATATCAGAAACAATACAGGTCTATGCCACCACAAAATAAAATGAGAAAACCAACTCTCAATACTTGTGTTTTGAACTCCACATGCATGCACTAGCATATACATAAACATGACATACATAAATTCATTCATGTATACATATATGCATACATGTAATAACTTTTTTAAATGTTAGTAAAAGTGACAAAGGTCACATAGATAATATGTAAAAATGATAAATTTAGGGCTACAGAGTTGGCCCAGCATTTAAAAGCACTACTGGCTGCTCTTCCAGAGATCCTGAGTTCAATTCTCAGCAACTACATGGTAAATGTCAACCATCTGCAATGAAACTGATTTACTCTACTGGTGTGCATGAAAACAGAGTACTCATATACATAAAATAAATAAAATAAATCTTTTGTTTAAAAAACAGTAAAACAAACAAACAAACAAAAAAAACAGAAGTGATGAAATTTGACTTAGGTGATCTTGCCCATGATCCAGGCTTTAAACTACTAATTCATTTGTCTTTTAATCTTTAAGGCAATACATTGCACATAAGTGATGTGTTGAAGGAGAGTCATCAGACGAGTGAGAATCTAGACATAAGAGTGCCAAGTACATAGAAGTGAACACCTTGTCTCAGCCACTGTGTTCTGTATTTAAATACCCCCTTTAAAAAAGAATAAAGGTGATCTCAATTCTAACCTCCACAAGGAATTATTACCTCTTGGTTTATTAGGTTTATGCTCTAATAGTCAAGCTTCAAATAAAATATAATGGTAATTTCTTTTTATGTGAGATATATACTATTTTTAATAAGAGGTGAAATGATCAAAACTCAATTTTTCCCGTAAAAATCTGCCCATAACACCTAAACTCTTTATCATTTATTAAAACTGCATTGTCCCTCATTTGCTCCTGAGTTCATACAGGAAGAAATATCTTATTATCATTGAAATTAAAGTGAATTAACTATTTGTCTATTAATGACTGGGGAATAATTATCTATAAAAGCCTTCTAAGAGAATAAATGAATATAAATATTTACTTTTTTAAACGTACCCCTACTACTAATCTATGATAAACACTCCAAACATCTTCCTTTTGTGATCAAGGTGTCACCTCCAGGCTAGTCTCAAACTTACTATGTAACTGAGGCTAGTTTTAAATTCCTGTTCCTTCCACCTGAAGTGATTCTTTAACATATTAGGAATGCATGGTTCCTCATGTGTGACTGTCAAAGGATGACTAAAGTTCTATTGTACTCAAGATTAGAAATGATAAAGGGTCCATTGTCCTATTGTCAGCGCATCCTCAATGAACCTCAGTGACCAGTCACTATAGGAAGTGAAAGAATTCAAAGGCAACCTATTGGCCTTTTGATACTTTTTGTCTGTAGATGAAATACATAGAGTCTACATATAATTCAAAGTACACAATAGACTTAACACCTTTCCCTTTTTTATTTCCAAGGTCAAGTAGATATGTGATACAATTCCTTAGAAATAAATTGGGGAAAGTTGTGGGACACTAAACATCTCGATAGTGGTGGTTCTAATGTTAAGGTCCCACTCCCCAATTGGTTCTTGTTCTATCAGTAAAGAAGCCATGGGAAAATTGCTGTGTAGACAGAATAGGCAAGACTTTCTGGTATGGACAGGTTAGCTGATAGATACAGGAGAGAGAGGAAAGAAGGGGTCACCGTGATTCAGAGAGAGAAAAGCCAAGCAGTTATGTGAAAGGCCACTTCTATAGGCAGGCAGTGAGGATGTTGTGTTGGGACTAAAGGTAACTGAGTAACTAAAGAACAGATTTAGGGTGTTGAGCTAAGAATAGTGGAGGGCACAGTAGTCACAGGAGTTTAATAACACACAGCAATTCAGCCAATAAGACAAGTTTGAAATTGAGCAATGTGTGTGTCTGCGATTTTTATCCGTGGGTTCAAGGTATTCTGGGTGAAGGCTGGTAGTGTGGGCCTTCTGGAGCTTATGTGGGGGTAGGAAAAGTTACATTAAACACATCTCTACTTCAGTGATTCTGTACAAACTGTACATTGCACAGAAAAGGATATAATTTGACAACACTGAGTGTCACGGTGTATTGAAGCTAGTTGACCTGTTAGTGGTATTTATTATTATTATTATTGTTATTATAATGATGATGGTGATGATTATCATTTCTTATAGGCAAGAAAAATGCCATTTTATATGTACTATATGCTAAGTACTGAAAGTACCTTTTATATAATATGCAACTCTGCGAATGACTTTCTAAAATAAGTACAATTATATTCAACTTAAAAAGAAGTCTGATTTTGAAGTTTGGTATTCTGCTAACATCCTATGAATAAGCTATGAATGTATTCTTCATATATGGTTGATTCTTACTCCATACAATTGATTGTTTCTAATGTGAACTATATGAGAACATGAACAAAGACAACAGGACACACTTTCCATATGAGAAGAGGGGTCTGAAATTTTCTCTTGAACTTGGCACAATGGTATAAAACACTGTCCCTGCAAAACTATCTCATATATTTTTTAAAGCATCTTTCTCTATCGATGAGAAATATATTGTTGATCTATTATGTAATTTCACCAAGGCTAATGCTAGAGCCTATGGTTATCACCTTAATTCCCACTAAAATCTAGGGGAAATTTTTTTACTCTCATGTTAGAGAAAAAAATGAAATTCAACGAATTCAACGTACTTGAACTATGAGTTATAACAAGATGGAATGAATATATTATAAATATTATATATATATCATATGTATCTTATAAATATATGGTACATAATCTATAAATTTTGAGCTATATAATAGTATTTTATTCTATTCATCTATTTGAATTCATAATTTCATCATGAAATTATGATGACATTGTGGACACCTCTAATTAAAGTCAGTGGAGGTCTCTCCTTGAATTTTCCAATAATACTACTGAATTGATACCAGAAAACATGGTCCTCTGGACACAACAGGGGTTATATATATATGGCATGTGTGTATATGTGTGCGTGTTTACAGAAATTTTGATACCATGTAAACTTAACAGTAACCAAAATGAAGTGAGGAGTTGGATCTGAAGTGGCATCTCTAACTGAGGAGCTGTTGGAAGGAGCTGAAAAACAGGATCAGTTTTTAAAGAATATTCCTAGTAAATGAACCACACTACAATGGAAGGCTGGACATTAAAGAATAAATGGAAAACATACATTGGGTTTAATATATGAAAAAATAAACGAAAGAAAAGAGGACACAAAGTTGATTAGGTATCAATCTAGGGGAAATTGGAAGAGGCAATAAATATGATCAAATCACATTGATATTTCCAAAGAACTAATACAGAAATTCTTTAAAAGAATACTGAATCAAACCCATTATCTTAGCTGTTATCACATTTTGCTGTACATGTAGTTTTATATTTTTTTGTCACTGCCTGATAGTCACAATGTTGGAATTCAGAGGCCATGAGTAAGCCAAGGCAAAGAAAATGATTATTAGCTTAAAGAGAAGCAGAGCTTTCACAGAGATGGTTTTGCCAGACTAAACATTAGAATTCCAGACTCAGAATAAATGCAGCATTTTCAACTTTCAGCGTGTGAGCTTTGCATATCTAAAGCCCATATCTCTGAATCTGCTCAGCATCTGATCATAACTAGGAGTCAGAGACTCAAAAGCAAAACAACCTCAAGATGTAAAAATTTCAAGTATTAAACAGTTCCTCATGTTATGAATGCTATGGAGAGTGTGGTGGATACAATCTGTGCTCTGACAGTGCTTAATTATGAGAGTTTAGATAATAAACTAGGAAGACAATTAGTAAATCATTCCAAACTTATATGTGCAAAGCACTGGGCAAGTAATGTGCAAAGCACTGACTGCAATGAAGAGAAACTCACAATTATAAAAGTAAAATGATAAAAATGKCAGATACTTGAGAGGAAGGTTTGCAAAAACACAAGCAAGGCTATCTGAGATAGAGGACATGAGACTATCTGTGGATCATACAAATAAAGAAGGATTTATATAAAGATAACATTATAAATGTACCACATTTTCTGTATCCAATCCTCTGTTGAAGGACATCTGTCTTTTTTTTCAGCTTCTGGGTATTATAAATAAGGCTGCTATGAACATAGTGGAGCATCTGTCCTTATTACATGTTGGAGCATCTTTTAGGTAAATGCCCAGGAGTGGGATAGCTGGGGCCTCCCTTAATACTATATACAATTTTCTGAGGAACCGCCAGACTGATTTCTGAAGTGGTTGCAGCAGCTTGCAATCCCACCAGCAATGGAGTTTTTTTTTTTTTTTTTTTTTTTTTAATCTTAGCTATCCTGACTTGTGTGAGGTGGAATCTCAGGGTTGTTTTGATTTGCATTTTCCTGATGACTAAGGAATTTGAACATTTCTTTAGGTGTATCTCAGCTATCTGGTATTCCTCAATTAAGAATTCCTTGTTTAGCCCTGTACCCCATTTTTAATAGGGTTACTCGGTTCTTTGGAGTCTAGGAATGGATACAGAAAATGTGGTACATTTACACGATGGAGTACAACTCAGCGATTAAAAACAATGACTTCGTGAAATTCTTATGCAAATTGCTGGAACTAGAAAATGTCATGAGTGAGGTAACCCAATCCTAAAAGAACACATATGGTATGCACTCACTGATAAGTGGATATTAGCCCAAAAGCTCAGAATACTCAAGATACAAGTCACAGAGCAAATGACGCTCAAGAAGAAGGAAGATCAAAGTGTGGATACTTCAGTCCTTCTTAAAAGGTGGAACAAAACACCCAAAGGAGGAGATACAAAGACAAACTGTGGGAGAAGAGACTGAAGGAAAGGCTATCTAGAAACTGCCCCACCTGGGGATACATCCCATAAACAGTAACCATATAATCCACTATTGTGGATGCCAAGAAGTACATGCTGACAGGAGCCTTATATAGCTCTCTCCTGAGAGGCAGATGCTTGCAGCCAACCATTGGACTGAACATAGGGTCCCCAATGGAAGACTTCGAGAAAGGACTGAAGGAGCTGAAGGAGTTTGCAGCCCCATAGGAGGAGCAACAATATGAACCAACCAGACATTTCAGAGCTCCCAGGGACTAAACCACAAACTAAAGAGTACACATGGAGGGACCCATGGCTCCAGCCACATATGTGGCAGAGGATGGCCTTGTAGGGCATCGATAAGAGGACAGGGCCTTGTTCCTGTGAAAGCTTGATGCCCCASTGTAGGAAATGCCAGGACAAGGAAGGGGGTGTGGGTTAGTGGATGGAGGGTGCACCCTCACAGAAGCAAGGGGAGGGGGAATGGGATGGGGGGTTTTCAGAGGGAAACCAGGAAAGGGGATAGCATTTGAAATGTAAATAAAGAAAAAATCTAATTAAAAAATTTAAAAAAGACAATACTAAACCAAAACCCAGAAACTGAKAACTCTAAGTAAGTAAGAAGCAGAATAATGCGGAATGAAAAGACTCATCACAGAATAGACCAATATGTTCTGATAGCCTCTCTATATACCTACAGTGCTCAGGTCCCTCTTTTTTTAAGATTTATTTATTTTATATATATGAATACACTATTGATGTCTTCAGACACACCAGAAGGGGGCATCAATTCCCGTTACAGATGGTTGTGAGCCACCATGTGGTTGCTGGGAATCGAACTCAGGACCTCTAGAAAAGCCGTCAGTGCCTTAACGGCTGAGCCAGCTCTCCAGCCCGTTCAGGTCCCTCTTAAGTAGAGGTGGTAATGGCCCATAAATATCTAACAAAAGCTTCAACAAATTGTTGATTATCCCTACCATACATTCCTCACACAATCTACATGTCACACAAGCATTGTGCCTAAAGGGTTGTTTCAAAAATTCTGTGTTTTAACATTAAAGCCTATCTAAAACCCTACTGCTTCTCATTCAGTTCATCAATCTCTACAAAGTCATGAGGTCACTATCACTCACCTAAACATGAATGAGTTCCCTGTTTGTGGGTCAAAGGAGGTGGCTTTTTTTTAAAGCTTACTGGTGTTTCATTGTCTGAATAGCTATCAGAGTGAACATATTTATTTTCCTTAATATAACCCCTTCTTTCTTAATATCATCTGAAATATATTYCAAAATTCTTACAGACAGRATGCATTGGGAATTGAAAATGTGAAACAAACAGACCAAAGCTCCAGGTGTGGGYGGGGACAGGGGAAGAGGAGTATGTAAAGGGAACAACAGAACTTCACAGGGGTCTGCCTCTTGTTCTCTTGCTTCTTTCACTGTGTCCTGTAAGTGACTTCTTGATCTTCAGGAAGCATCATAAAAGTGTGTTTGCACCTTTTATACTATGATGATAGACACAGACAACTCAAACTTTCTCATTTTATTATTTTTTCCTCTTGAGAATTATCTGAAATTCCTGGCTTTATGAGTGAAGAAATAAATTCTATTTATACATTTGAATATTATGTTTCAAAACCTCACATAGCTGAAGAAAGGCTTTTAGCACTACTCTTCTTGTATGCATTTAAAAATATATTTTACAGAATAAATTGTTGAATGTGGTTTGGTCTATGTTTCAGTTTTACTTCATTTTTTTTCTGTACTAGGAAGGCGCATGGGTGTAGAATTAGAAAGCTTGTGGTTCAAACTGCAGCCCAGCTGCAGTCTCTAGCTGGATGGTGTCATTCTCACACTAGAATCTTTCTGAGCCTCAACATCCTCATTTCCGAACAGTACCACCACAGCCCATCTCAGCCAGTGACAGAAAGTATTTGCATTACAATGGTTGATTTTTTTAATTTTTCACAGCAAGGAAAATAACCATTGAGAGTCTGCTTATATGGAAAAATGCTATATTTGTTAGTTTCTGCTTTATGAAATTGAAATATGGATTTTGGTTGAAAATAGATGTATAATTCYTATACAATCATGAGATTATTGGTACTGGCACCAGATTCCCTATGTGTCTACAAAATGGCAGGACACACAGAAGAGTCCGGAGTATCCACTTCTAAGACCTAGAGAGCAGGCCCTTAGTCTGTTAGCTTCCCATAATAATGATCTCTCCAGTGATCAGATAAGTGTGCTCAATCATATTTTCAGAGCTGAGTATCTGGTGTCATTTCAGGGTATCAAGAGAGCAGAGTCAAGATTGCAAAGGCCACATTGTCAGATTGGGCCTGCTGAAGTCCACCCTTTAGCATTAAGAAGAACCTAAAGAAAAACAATTAGAAGAACTTTATGGAAAACTTTTAGAGCTTGCCACATCATTTTTTAAATAAATATCAAACTCAGGGGCTCATGAAATCTGGTTGGGTTTTCTTTGGGAACAATGAAAAATGATACCATTGTACAAAAACAAATATTTATTGGACATAAATAAATGTCTTTTAGCATTCTCAGGTGTTGGCTGTGTTTAGGCTCAGAGAAGATGTAATCGTTCTGTTTTTCATCACCTGTTGCTTTTTAATTTCCTCTCTCATTGCYGCTCTTACTGCCACACAGACAATAACATCACTGTCTCTGTGTGTATATATACACACTGTACTGGAGCTTTGGTGCTGAGAAAAGATCCACTGACAAAATAAATGAATGCAGTTCACACTTTCCAAAATGTGACATGGAAATATCGGAGAAGATGTTCTATCAGTTAAGACTTAAGACATTTACACAGTGAAAGTAAAGAGACTAAACAGAATTACAAATTTTCTGTAACTTATTGGAGTATCTTTCAAAGATAATTAAAATTATCTAATAATAGCAACATCATTATGTGGCTCCTTATGGATAATTCTACAAAAGTACATGCTCTTGATTCTGTAAAGAAAAATGTTAACTGGATGGAGGTGGAATCAGTTATTCTGAGTGAGGTAACACAGAACCAGAGACACTGACATCATGTTCTCACTCATATATGGATCTTGGCACCAAGGCTTTACATGCATGTGTTTAATTTAGAGCATCTATAGAATCTAGGAAATCAGGAAAGAACTAGAGAAAATATATCTTCTATTCCTGATGGGGCAGCTGTAGTCATGAACTCTTATTGATTGTGGTTTCCTGCACACAACCTGTACAATTCAAGATGATTCACATTGTTAGCATGGAAGGAGGTAAGTCTCATAAGATCCTCCCACTCCTGAATGAGGAGCTATAGACTGTTGAAGAGTTTTGGGGAAGGACCAGACAATTTTCTTTAAGAATTCTGCCCTCAGAAGATTGGTCATGGATGAATGGCCACAGCTCTAGGAACATATGCTCGACACAAATTGGACTAAATGGGTTATTAAAAATAAAGAAATTAAACCAGGAGGTTGAGAGGGTGGGGAACTGAGTAGTGGATCTTGGCTGATCTAGAAGAAAGAATCAAGGATTACTATGAGCAAAATAGTTTCCATAACATTTGCAAAAATAATTAATAAAATGTTTTTAAAATTTACAATATAAAATGGAATTTTGAATGTACCTTGGTTCTAGGTTCAGAGTGTCAACCACAAGTTTCTTGGTGGAATACATCTACTCTGAGTTCCTGTGTCCTCATTTGTAATACATGGAGAATACTTGGTCAGAAGTTGCTATAATAATCACACAAGACTGCTGAGGTRAATATCTATGTCCATCATGATTTAGAATGCAAAATCGTGTGCTGTCTTGTGTTGTGTCATACTATAGTGTTAGCATCAGAAAGCCAGCAGTTACATTGAATGTCCCTGCTGCTAGAGAAACATGGTTTCCCCACAGTGGTCTCTGTTTAGCTCTTATAACAAAAGTTAGAATCCTCTACCTAGAAACCTTTCCCTAAAAGAATCCTGAAGCACAGGCTAGGAGATCACAGCCATCACAGGAAAGTTGAATTGAACATTGTCCTTAGAGTTCAAGACCTAAGAAAATCAGAAAGGAGATCAAAGGCTTCTCCACCATCTGTTTTCTACATACATCTCTCTCTCTCTCTCTCTCTCTCTCTCTCTCTCTCTCTCTCTCTCTCTCTCTCTATCTATATATATATATATAGAGAGATGTTTTATATATATAGAGAGAGATGTTATATATACATATATATAACACTATATAACATATAACACTATATATATACATATATATATATAGTGTTCTCATTTCAAAAATTGTGATGCATTATCATAAAATCTCTTTTGACTTCTGACCTCCCAGGCTATGTTTGGTTAAGTAATCTTTTACTATCTCAAGCTAACCTATTTTTATTTACTTACAGGCTTTTTTTTTTTACTAGATTAATACGTAAGTAGAACCTGTTCAATCATGCATACCGGAGTATCAGTGACCTTACCAGTGTCTATAAAGCATTTGGTCATTATTCAGGAAACACTAAAATTTTGTTAAAACCTACTGGAAATAAGTTCCAATTTTGAATTATTTGTTATCTTGAAAATGTGATTTGTCTGTGTTACCATTCAGAACCAAAGAAAAAAAATGTTAGTAGTTTATTTGTAACAGTTGAAGTCAAAAAATTATTAATGAGAATTTGTTACTGCCTTAGGATGGGAATCAGAGACCACAGATGAGATTCTGAGACATTTGGATCTCTGTCAGACAGCTTAGAGAGTCACCTTCTGATTCATTGTCTTTGTCACAGTATCTTCTGAAAGTGACCTGTAACAGCGTATTTATGAGAAAGTCTGCAGGGCTTGTGCCTAGGCTCTCATAGGACTTAAAAGGAAAAAAGAAAAGAAAAGAAACATGAAATGTGTTATGACATAGACAGCTATATAATACAAAGTAGATGATTGCTGGAGATGAAGGCAGCATTGTGGACTGTTAGATGACTGATGTTTTCTATCCACATGCTGCACAGAACAAAATCAAATTTCTCTCTGACTATGGTTTTCTCCACAAAAAAAAATTCAGAGAGAAAGGAAAGAATTTTGTCATTAAGAAGACTAGCATATGAAGAATTCCATCCTCTGTGTACACTCATCCCTCAAAATATTTCTCTAGCTCAAGTGAATGAGGAAGTCTACCATTCTGGTTTCCAACCATGATCATGGGGAAACAGCAGCCATGGGAATGCGTGGAGCTCAGATTCTTTCTGCAGTACCYCATTAACTTTCATGAAAGATGAGTGGAGAATAGTTTGGGTCTATTTTGGAAAACACATACCTGTACATGTTGGTACATGTCTGAAAAATATTTGTTTAATGTGCCTCTTACTACAATTTTCAAGAGTGCACCTTTGATTTTTAAAATGCTATTTTGGACAACTTAGCAGTAGTTTCTTTCCATGCTCATACAAGAAACTTCAATTAATTTCTTTAGGGTCCACATAAAAATCAGAGTAAAAGTAGCAAGGAGACAGGTTAGAAAGAAGAGTTTCAAGAGGAAAGGAGCAGGCGATAGGGTTGAACTGAGGATAAACAGATGAAAATGACTAAAATACACTTTGTAAATRTACAAAATTTCCAAGTCACAAAAATATATTTTAAAAGATCTTTTAGTGTGTATGATAAAATATATAGAGATTTAACTCATAGGCCATCTTCTCACTTGGTATTCATTCACAAATAAAGAAGAAAGACTATGGAATAAGTCAGGCAACCACTTGTGACAAATAAATATCAGCATCTGCCTGGATCATCTTTTCTCCTAGAGACTAAAAAGGATGTAAAGCCTGTTCAAGACTCTGTATCCCTTCCTTTGTTCTAACGTATACCTACATTTTTATTTGCCTATTCCAGATTCATGTCAGTCCTCCATTTCTATCCTTTTTTATTGTATGAAGAAGCAGATGTTTCTATTTATTCCTTTGCTACACTAAAGTCTGTAAGTATAGCAATACTGACAGAAACATTTATCATTTGCTTATGTCCCAGTCATGAGGCAGTGCAGCTGTATAGACATCCCTGCTGTGATGTGTTATGTCTCTCCAAAGAAAAATACATATGCTCAAATGTAAGCCTCAGTGTACTGGCATGAAGAGATAGGCCTTCAACAAGCAGCTAAAAGAGCCGGATGCACATATTAGCACCCAACCAATGGACGGAAGCTGGGAACCCCTGTGGTTCGATTGGGGAAAAGCTGGAGGAGGAGGGTGGCTCCATGGGAAGACCAGCAGTCTCAATTAACCTGGACCTTTAAGATCTTTCAGACACTGAACCATCAACCAGGCAGCATATACCAACTGATACGAAGCCCCAATATATATACAGCAGAGGACTGCCTGGTCTGGCCTCAGGGAGCAAAGATGTACCTAACCCTCCAGAGGCTTCAGGCCCCAGGGTGTAAGGAGGCCTAGTGGGATGGAGGTAGGGACATTCTATTGGATATGGGGTCGGGGTGGGGAGGAGGAAGTATGGGATGGGGCAGACCTGGAGGGGAAACAAGTCTGGACTATAAAAATGTATTAAAGATTAAAAATAAATATTTTTTTTAAAAAAGAAATGGACCTTTGAGTAGGTTCCTAGGTGGTGAGGAGACAACTTTGTTGAACGACATTTGTGTCCTTGAGAAACAGGGGGGAGGGGATGAGCTGATGGCAATAGGCCAATCCCACATCAATAAAGGCACAGAGAAGTTGCAATATAGTTGTGTCCTACTTATGGTCTGCTGGATATATACATCTTCATGTGACTGAGGATGCATGTACATCCATCCTACCTCAAACAGGACAATGTACTTAAACCATTAAGAGCTTTGAATATATATATATATATATATATATATATATATATATATATATNATATTCATAACTGTGCTTACAGTTCTAGAGCATGAATGCTGTAGATGGCAACTTTGGGTTGCAATGTCAAAAAGCTGGGCATGCCTGTGTGAGGACTATGCTCTCTCCTCAACAAATCTGGTACCCTGTTCTAGAACACTCTGGCTTCCAGAGTTATGCACAGTAATTTTTTTTGGTTTGTAATATCCAGCTTAAARTGATGTATTAAAGTAACTAAATGAGTGAAGACCTTGATCTTGAATTATCTGCCTGACTGCCAAAAATAGTTTGTATATGAGAGAGAAGAGCAAGGACAGAAGAGAAGAAAGCTGGAGATGTAGCTGTGGAAGTCAGAGACTGAAGAGGGAAAAAGGGGCAAATGGACACAGAACATATTTTTCCTGAGAGCCCCAGGGTAGAAAACAAAACAAACAAGGTAAAACCAGATCTCTGACTCCTTGTCTCTGCTGAAGAGGAATAGATTTTAGATTGCTTACTTCCAGAAAATGAAACAATTCCTTTAATAAAACTGATAACTGTGTAAGGTTTTTAAAATGCTTCTTGTATATACAATTAAGAGAGAGAGAGAGAGAGAGAGAGAGAGAGAGAGAGAGAGAGAGAGAGAGAGAGAGAGAGAGAGAGAGAGAGAGAGAGAGAGAAGAAATCATGTCATTACTTCAAGGTAACCTGGCTGTTATAGGTCAATGTTTCTATCTCAAAATCTACAAAGTAATCAGCCCAAAAGCACCTTGTGCTATGCAGCGTAACATTGCTGGGTTCTGAGAGACAGGATGTATGCCTCCTTGGTGGACAGCTACTCCATCGGACAGACCAGCTACACAAAACTTTTCTCCATACTCTGCCTCTTCCCAAGGAACGAATCACTGTTTTTAACATTTCCATCAGCAATCATAGAGTTATCTGCATTTTTGTCAAACTAAGATAGAGAATTCATGTCTAGTATTCTCCTGTGTTAACAAAATTGACCATTTTTATATATGTATTAAATTGTTTATTTCTCCCATAAATTTCTCGTTCAAATGTCTTGCACTATTCTGCTGGATTGGATTGCATCGTTTATTTTCCTTCCATGTACTAAATGCTAATTTTCTGTTTATTAAAGCACTGAGAATGCATCTTTAAAAATCAGGTTATCGACTTCACAAATCCGCTCTTCATGCTTCATGCTTTCAGTCTGGCACTTCATAAATGCTTCCATATCTGAGGTCAAACATATGTTCGAAATCTTTCTGAAAGTTTTGGATGCTTTGCTTTTTTGGTTCATTCTATTTTCTATGCTTTGACTTTGAATCTATCTAGAATACATATTTGCCTTCTGTAGAAAATAAGTTCATTTATTTTATTTTTTGAATAAAATTATGTCAATAGCAAAATATAATCCTACCTCTTCTCACTAACTACATAACCGCTGTGCTGTGTATGTGTGGTATGTATGTTTGTGTGTGTGTGTGTGTGTGTGTGTGTGTGTGTGTTTGCAGTGTACACTTTTATTTATAGGTGTGGTTGTGGAATCCAGAGTAAAACCTTAAGTGTCATTCTTAAGGAGCTATCCACTATTTTTTAATACAGGATATTTTATTGGTCTGGTGTTCACCATGTAGGCCTGGATACTCAGAGAGTGAGTCCCAGGTTCCCTGTCAGGGCTGGGATTGAATGTCACACCAGAGTGACTGGCATTTTTTACAAGGATTCAAACATATGTGCTATATTTGCTAAGAAAATCTTTTACTGACTGAGCCATCCTTACAGCTCCATGTCACAGTTTTAATATACAGAAATATTTATATAATCTCTTTTATATTAAAAATAGAGTATTATTGTATCAATACTACATTTTGTTGATTCATATCCATCTTATTTTCATTGAGGAAGATTTAAGAGTTTGTGGTACTTTCTTTTATCATGACACATAAACTACATACATATTTAAAAGAAACACTATCTATTTAAGCAGATTACTGCAGAGTGTATTTTAATCTTTTATTACATCTGTCAATTTATTTTAATATGTATAGTTTGTCTTTTTATATATTTGATATAATATTAATTATATCTACATGCATAATTATTTTGCTGGCCAGCAATGCATTCTATTTATAAATATGAAGTATCCTCCCTGGTGTATAGTAACCTTCCTTTATCTATGTTCATTTTAATATTACTGTGGCAAAATTATTTGGTTACAATTTTTCTGGCATATTTCTTTCCAAATTTGCTTCCAACATATTTGGGTTACCCTGTCTCTCATTATTTTTCCTTAAATGTGAATCAGGGCATGGGGATGAACCTCTAGAAARTTCCAGAGACCTGCAATTTGAGAGGCTCCTAGGACTCAATGGGGGCGACCTTAGCTGAAATGCCCAGCAGTAGAGAGATGGAACCTGAAGAGACCATCCCCAGTAGATAGACAGGGCCCCTAATGGAAGGATGGGGTCACCAACCTACCTTCAAAATTTTGGCCCAGAAATGTTCCTGTCTAAAAGAAATGAAGAAAACAAATCGAGAAGAGACTGAAGGAAATGCCATTCAGGGAACTGCACAACTTGGGATCCATCCCATGGGCAAGTACCAAATCCTGACACTATTACTGATGCTATGTATTGCTTGAGACAGAAGTCTTGCATGGCTGTCCTCTGAGAGGATCTACCAGCACCTGACTGAGGCAGATACAGATATCTACAGCCAAACATGAGACTTATGTTGGAGGCCTCTATGGAAGAGTTAGGGGAAAATTGAAGGAACTGAAGGGAATGGCAACCCCATAGGAAGAACAAGAGTGCGAACTAGCCCAGACACATGGCAGCCAACAAACACAGCACATACAGGGACTGGTGTGAACCCATCTCACCCCAACACCACCCACAGATATGTAGCAGAGAACGGCCTCTTCTGGCCTCAGGGAGAGAGGATAAACCTAATCCTATAGAGACTAGATGCCCCATGGAAGGGAGATGCAAGATAGGGGTAGGAGGGAACACCCTCTCAAAGGCAAAGGGGAGGGATGAGGAGGTGAAGATGTCTGGGAGGGGAGACTGGAAGTGGGGAATCATTTGGAATGTAAATACATAAATAATCAATTTGAAAATTTTAACCAGCTTAATTTGCCATATTATACTGGATTTAATCAATTTTTGATGAGAAATTAAATAATGTGAGTGTCTATATGTCTACCATGCATAGGAAGGAAAGTAGCTTGAGATAAAGCCTTTCAAAAATGTGAGGCTGCTGTTAATTCATTGGTCATTTCTGCCAGGACAATTTGTTAGAGTGATGACTTAAAATTCATGTTCTTAGTAAAGGATGTGGCAAATTTTCAGAGCTTGACTATAGATAGATGCAAATCAATGAGATCTTTTAAGTTTCAATTTATCATCATCCAAATGCTTGTGGGAACTGTCACATAATTTACAAAGTTTCTCTGCGTGTAAAATAGAATGCAGTTTCCATTTTGCCTTCCAAATCTCATAAGGCATAAGGCATGAAGTTGAGTTAATAGTTTTAATGTCACCTTCTACACACTAGATACTAATTAAATGCATGTGAATATGATAAACTTATCTTGTGCAGAAAAGTCATTTCCACATTTCTACAGAGAGCATTTATTTTTTATTAGATACATTCTTTATTTACATTTCAAATGCTGTCCTCTTTCCTGGATCCCCCCTACCCGAAAATCCCATAAGCCATCTCCCCTCCCCACGATCCCCAATCAACCCTGTCCTGTTTCCCAGTCTTGGTATTACCCTATACTGCAGCACTGACCCTACCCAGCACCAGGGGCCTCTCCTCCCTTTGATGTCCATCAAGGCCATACTCTGCTGCCTATGCATCTGGACCCATGGGTAACTCCATGTGTACTCTTTGGTTGATGGATTTGTCCCTGGGAGTACTGGGTGACTCATATTGTTGTTCCTCCTATGGCTCTGCAAATCCCTTCAGTTCCTTGGGTCCTTTCTCTAGCTCCTCCATTAGGGACCCTGTGCTCAGTTCAATGGCTGGCAGAGCCTCCCAGGTGAGAGCTGTATCCTAATCCAGACATGAATCACTTGTTGGCATCAATTATAATGTCTGGGTTTTGTAACTGTATATGGGATGGATCACTAGGTGGGGTAGTCTCTGGATAGTCTTTCCCTCAGACTCTGCTCCACCCTTTGTCTTTGTATCTCCTTCTGTGGGTATTTTGTTCCCCCTTCTACAAAGGAGCAGAGTATCCATATTTTTTTCTTCCTCCTTCTTGGGCATCATTTGATATGTGAAATGTGTCTTGGGTATTCCAAGCTTCTAGGCTAATATCCACTTATCAGTGAGTGCATACCATGTGTGTTCCTTTGTGATTGGATTACCTCACTGAGGATGATTATTTTCCAGTTCTATTCATTTGTCTAAAAATTTCATGAATTCATTGTTTTTAATCACTGTGTTGTATTCCATTCTGTAAATATACCACATTTTCTGTATCTATTCCTCCATTGAGGGACATCTGAGTTCTTTCCAGCTTCTGGCTATTATAAACAGGGCTGCTATGAACATAGTGGAGCTTGTGCCCTTATTACATGCTAGAGAATCCTCTGGGTATATGCCAAGGAGTGGTATAATAGGGTCCTCCAGTAGTATTATGCCCAATTTTCTGAGGACTAGCCAAACTGATTTCCAGAGTGGTTGTAACTGCTTGCAATCCCACCAGCAATGGAGGAGTGCTCTTCTTTTTCCATATCCTTGCCCTGAACTTGCTGTCTCCTGAATTTTTGATCTTAGCCATTTTAACCAGTATGAGGTGAAATTTCAGGGTTGTTTTAATCTGGATTTCCCTGATGATCAAGGATGTTGAACATTTCTTTAGGTGCTTCTCCGATGTTTGGTATTCCTCAGGTGAAAATTCTTTGTTTAGCTCTGTACCCCATTTTTAATAGGGTTATTTGGTTCTCTGGAGTCTAACTACTTGAGATCTTTGTATATATTGGATAGTAGCAATCTATCAGATATAGGGTTGGTAAAGATCTTTTCCCAACTTGTTCATTGCCGTTTTGTCCTATTAACAGTACTTTGCTTTACAGAAACTTAGTAATTTTATGAGGTCTTGTTTATCAATTCTTGATCTTGTGCCCATGTGTTAAAGGCTCTTCCCCAGTTTCTTTTCTATTGGTTTCAGTGTGTCAGATTTTATGTGGAAGTCCTTGAAGCTCTTGGACTAGAGATTAGTAGGATATAAGAATGGATCAATTTGCATTATTCTGCATGCTTGGCAGCAGATGACACAGCACAATTTTTTGAAAAGGCTATCTTTTTTCCTGGATGATTTTAGCTCCTTTGTCAAAGATCAAGTGACCATAGGAGTGTGGGTACATTTCTGGGTTTTCAATTCTATTCCATTGATATACCTTCCTGTCAGTGTACCAATACCATACAGTTTTTATCACTACTGCTCTGTAGTATTGCTTGAGTTCTGGGATATTGATTCCCCAAGAAGTTCTTTTACTGTTGGGAATAGTTTTCACTATCCTGTTTTATTTATTTTTTTGTTATTCCAGATGAATTTGAGAATTGCTCTTTTTTTATTGGATATATTTTTATTTACATCTCATTTCCCTTTTCCTGGTTTCCCCCGCTCCCCCAATGTCCCTTATGTCTTTTTCACTTCCCCCTGTCCCCCTATTGAACCCTTCTCATTTTCCTGTTTTAGTATTCTCCTACACTGCTGCATTGGGCCTTTCCAGAACCTGGGTCCATTCTTTCCTTCTTGTCGGACAGCATTTGGTAGGTGGATTGTGTCTTTGGTGTTCCACCATTCTAGGCTAATATCCACTTATCA